>VZQC01012381.1:282153-297830 GCA_009823505.1 Rhizomys pruinosus
TTTTTTTTTTTTTTTTTTTTTTGGTCTGGATTTGACTCTTGTAAAATGTGAAAGAAAAAGATCTAGTTTCATTCTTCTGTAGGTGGTGGAGATCCAGATTTGTCAGCAACATTTGTTGAAGATGCTCCTTCAGCTTGGCGCCTTTGTCAAATATCAGCTGGCTGAAGCTGCATGCACTCATATGTGGGTCTTCAATTCTGTTACATTGACCTATGTGTCTGTTTTTGTGCCAGTACCATGCTGTTTTTATGACTATAGCTCCATAATATAGTTTGAGAACTGGTATGGAGTTATCTGGTATGGGATTACCCTCCACCATTTCTGTTTGTGCTCAGAATTGCTTTGGCTTTCCAGGGTCTTTATGATGCATACGAATTTTAGGATGATTTTCTAATTCTGTGAAGAATATTATGTGGATTTTGCCTTGCATTGCATTGAATTCACAGATTGCTTTTAGTAGGATTGTCATTGCCAGATGTGGTGGTGCATGCCTTTAATCCCAGCACTTGGGAGGCAGAGGTAGGTGGATCTCTGTGAGTTCAAGGCCAGCCTGGTCTACAGAACGAGCTCCAAGATAGCTCATACTGAAAGGGAGACCCTGTCTCAAAAATACCAAAAAGAAGGATAAAACTAATAGGACGGTCATTTTCACAATATTAATTCTTTCAATCCATGAGCATAGGATGTCATTGCATCTATTGAGGTCTTCCTCAATCTTTATCTTCAAAGATTTAAAATTTCATTGTAGAGATCCTAAATGGCTTTGGTCAGCTTTATTCCATCTTTTTTTCAGATTGTTGTCAATAATTGGGATCTCTTATGTATAATATAATATCATCTTCAATTATGGATAACTCGACAGCTTCTAATTAGTACTTCTTTGATTTTCGACTCTTGTCTTATTCTTCTAGCAAGAATTTCAAGGAGTATATTGAAAAGACAATATAGTGGACAGCCTTGTCTGGTTACTGATTTTAATGGGAATATTTCCAGCTTTTCTTCATTTAGAATGACATTGGCTCTATGTTTGTTGTATATAGCTTTAATTATGTTGAGGTGCATTCACTCTAGTCCAATTCCCTCTAGAACTTATAACATAAATGCATATTGGAATTTGCTGAAGTCCTTTACTGCATCTATTGAGATGACTATTTGATTTTTGTCTTTGAATCAATATACATGACATAACATTTATTGACATATGTATATTGAACCATTCTTGCATCTCTGGAATAAAGCCAAGCTGATCATGGTGGATATTATTATTTTATGTATGTATGTGTTTATAAGTATTTTGTTGAGAATCTTTGCATCTGTGTTTATTTAGAATATGGAACTATAATTTTCATTTTTTGTTGTATCTTTACCTTGTTTTGGTATTAGAGTGATACTGGCTTCCTAGAAGGAGTTTGGGAGTTCTCCCTATGTTTCTATTTTTTTTTTAATATTTAAAAAATATTGGCTCTATATCTTCTTTGAATGTCTGATATAATTATGCTGTGAATCCCTCTGGGCCTGAGCTTTTTTTATTTGGGAGGCTTTGTACTGCTGTTTCAATTTCCTTATTTGTTATGGCTCTGTTTAAGCTGTTGATCTCTTCTTGGTTTAACTTTGTTAACCTTAGAAATTTATCCATTTTGGATGGAGCTGGAGGATATTATATTAAGTGAAGTAACACAATCACAGAAAAACAAACGACGAATGGTATCCCTCATATGTGGATGCTAGCATCAATAACCCAGTTATTAGTATTTCTTGTGACGAGGGATGCATATTAAAAGAACAACTGAAAGACTGCATCAGAAAACCGATTGAAATGGTGAACCGGGAGGAGTGGGAGGGGCGGGAGCAGCGGGAGAGGGACATGGGTCTATATTCTATTAATGTATATTTAATTTAAAATTATATGGTATTTTACTCAAAAAAAAAAGAAATTTATCCATTTCTTTTAGATTTTCAAACTTAATAGAGTTAGATTTTTTTTTTTTTGTTTTCTTGAGACAGTGTCTTCCTGTAGTCCCAGCTGTCCTGGAACTCACTTTGTACACCAAGTTGGCTTTGAACTCTCAAAGATTCACCTGCTTCTGCCTCCAGAGTGCTGGGATTAAAGGTGTGAGCCACCACACCTGGCTAGAATTAGATTTTTAAAGCCTTCCTTTATAAAGTTCTAGATTTTTTGTTCTCTGTTGTGTAAACCCTTTCATTTCTGATTTTGTTAATTTGGGATGCTCTTTCTTTCTTTTGGTTAAGTGGGCTAAGGGTCTGTCTATATTGTTTAACTTTTCAAAGAACCAGCTCTTAAAGTCACTGATTCTTTGAATTTTTTCTTTGTTTCTATTTCATTAATTTCTGCTGTGATTCTTTTTATTTCTTCTCATCTACTAGGTTTGTTCTTGCTCTTCCAGAATCTTAAGTTTTACTGTTAAGACATTTATGTGTGCTCTTTCTGATTTTCTAATGTAAGTTCTAGACTTATAAACTTCCCTTTTAGGACTGATTTTTTTTTAAGGAGTGATTTTAAAGTGTCCCAGATGTTTGTTACATTGTTTAATCATTAAACCTCATTGCCTTGTGGGTACAACAGAATGTATGGCATCCTTGGAAATATTTAAATTTTTGTGTATTTGTTGAGGTTAGTTTTGTGCCCCAGTATGGGTTCAGTTTTAAAGAAATTCCCTTGAGCTGCTGAATAGAAAGTATAATTTTTGATGCTTAAGTAGAATATTTAGTAGATGTCTGTTAGGTTCATTTGATGTATGGTATCACTTAATTCAGATGTCTCTGTTTATTCTTTGTTTTACCTGTCTATTGGAGATAGTGGAGTACTGAAGACCCTACCATTATTGAGTTTGGTTAATCTATCTCTTAAAGTCCTTTAGTACTGTTTATATGAAAATGGGTGCACCAGAGTTTGGTTTATATATGTGCGTGATTGTAACACATTCTTGGTAAATTGTTCCTTTGATCAAAACTAAGGGACCCTCTTTATCTATTTTGATTGCCTTTTAGTTTGACATCTTTTTTTCAGCTATGTCATTTGCTTAGAATATTTTTCCATCCTTTCCTGTTAATATACTACCTATCCCTGAAGATGAGATTAGTTTCTTTCAGACAATAAAAAGATGGATTTTGTTTCTTATTGCATTCAACTACCCTGTGCCTTTTGACTGGGAAGTTCAAGCTATTGATATTTAGAGTTATTATTGAAAGACGTGTATTGGTTATCATCATTTTAATTTTTGTTTCCATTCTTGGTTTAATTTTGTGTTTCTACCATTATACCTTCATGTAGTTTTGTTTTTTTCTGTTGCCTTGGATATTGTCATTCCTTTCTTTAGTCTTCTGTATTGCTTTGAATATTCTCTGAAAGGCTGATTTGGTGGACATGAATTCATTCATCCTGTTCCTCCCATGGAAGACTTTTCTTTCTCCATTAACTACAATAGACAAGTTTTCTGAGTAAAGTATTCTGGGTTGGCATCTATGACCATTTAGAACTGAAAATAATTTTGTCCAGCCTCTTTCTGGCTTTTATCATTTGCATTAGAAAGGCACCTGTAGTTCTGATGGGTTTTCCTTTATATGTGACTTGTTTTTCTTTTGCAGCTTTCAGTATTCTCTTTGTTCTGTACATTTAGTGATTTTACTATTATATGCCTTGAGGAGTTTCTTTTCTGCTTCTGTCTAGTATTCTATTTGCTTCTTGCAATTGTATGGATATGTCTTTCCTTAATTTTCAGAATTTTTCTTCTATAATCCTGTTGAAGATCTGGTCAATACAATTTACCTGAGATTCTTCTCCTCCCTCTATGCCTATGATACATAAATTTAGTATTTTCATGGTGTCCCCTCCACTTCAATGATCCCTGAGCCTTGGGAAGAGAAGGTGTAATATAAGTGTCCCATTTAGGGATGGGTACTCCATGGTCTCTTATTCTCTGCACATTGACCTGTGTGAGACTCTTCGTTAATCATCATCTGCTGCAAGAAACTTCTCTGGTGAGATTTGAGAGATGCTCTCAACTATTCGTAAGTCATTAGGAGTCAGCTTAATACTGTGTGTATTTAGCAGAATGACAGTAGTAGGTTCTCTACTGTCGCCCATGACCAAACTAGCCACAGGTTCTTAGTCCTGATAACAGTGTCAGGTCTGAACTCCATCTTATAAAATGGGTCTTAAATTCAATTAGAAGATACTTAGATAATCCCATAATATTCATGCAATTATTACAAAAGTGAGCATATTTTGCAAAGTGAGTTATTATTGTAGATCACATTACACATAAGCCCTTTTTTTTTAACTGGACTGATTGTTTTCTTGACATTAATCTTGTATTGGATGTGTAAGTGGTAAAGATTTTCTTCCACTCTATGGGCTTCCACTTCACTTTATGACTGCTTCCTTTGATGTACAGAAGCTTCTTATTTTTATAAGGTCCCATTTGTCAATTGGATTTTGTCAGAGGCATTTTCTGCATCAATTAACACATTCATTAGCACATTTATTGACTAGATTGTGTTTTGGAAATTAATTAATTAATTAGAGACAGGTTCTCACTACATATCCCTGGATGGCCTGGACCTCACATTCACAATGCAGATCAGGCTAACCACAAACCCTAACTCTGGAGTTCTAGGATTAAAAGCATGTACCCCAATCCAGATCATCTATTATTTTTTAATATTTATTTTTAATTCTCTTTATATTATAGATAACCCTCTATCAGATGCATATTTAGAAAATAAATTGTATCATTCTGAAGGCTTCTCTTCAATCAATTAATTGTTTCCTTTGCTGTATAAAACTTTTAACTTAATGAAATCTCATTTGTCAACTGTCAATTGGCATTATTTACTGAACAACTGTAGTCCTATTCAGGAAAGGCTTACCTATGTAACTTTAAATGTTTCCCTACAGTTTCCTTTGTCAGTCTTAGAGTTTTATAACTTATAATAATGCATTTGGTACATTTAGAGTACATTTTTATGCAGTGTGAGAAATAAGAATCTAGTTTTATTCTTCTGGTATGAATATGCAATTTGCTAGTACCATTTGTTGAAGAGATTATCTCTTCTACAATCTATACTTTTGGCATCTTTGTAAAATAAAATTAGGTAGGTTTAACTGAAAGGGGTTATATATGGATACTGTATTCTACCCATGTAGTGATATGTCTGTTATTGTTATAATACTATGTGGTTTTTATTGTTATGTCTCTGTAGTACCAGTTGAAATTCAGTATAGTGATACTTCTAGCATTGTGGATTTTGGTCAAGATTGCTTTAGCTCTATGAGAACTTTTCTTCTATACATTTTTTTCATTCATCAAAAATTCATTTATAAATGGAACCAAACAGAAAAATTCAGCGGTTCATGTGGAAAACTAACAATGGTTATTTTTCACCTTTTGAGTATAAGCACCTTTCTACTGGAATTTGTGTAGCAACAACAGTTACTGTGAAGAAAGTAGAGATCCCTTCCTCTATCAAATAAAATGTTATGTAAGCAATATTATTTTTTGATCATATTATTAGTTCTATAGTAGGAGGGCCACAAAAAATTTACAGGTAGATTTAAATGATCTTTTTTTTCATAAAGTGCCACAGTAACTTAAAATGCATTACAATAAACATACTAAGTGCAATCATATTTATATTAACTATTTAAAATAATGTTTAAGAACTTAAAAATAAAATACCATCTTCAAAACATCAATTAGAGCCAAACTAGATAATCTTCACCCTCAAAAATATTTTTAAGTTCTTGGGTTTTTCATTTTTGCTTTTAAAGACGCTGAATTCAAAAAGTAAAGAACGCAACACACACACACACACACACACAAAAGAGTCCTACCAACACTACATTGTACATATGTCATCCAATGAGGCAAAAATTTCCTTCTTTTAAGAAGAGCACAAACAAAATCATATAGCATGTACTTATAGATATACTTCAGTAGCAACCACCTATTCTGTCTATAACAGTGGGTTGTTTTTTTTTTTTGTTTTGTTTTGTTTTGTTTTTGTCTTCTTGAGACAGGGTCTTCCTGTAGCCCCAGCTGTCCTGGAATTCGCTCTGTAGACCAGGCTGGCCGTGAACTCATAAAGATCCGCCTGCCTCTGCCTCCCAAGTGCTAGGATTAAAGGCATGCGCCAGGACGCCCGGCTTATAACTGTGTTTTGAATGGATGCTTATATCACATGAAATTTGGCTATACTAATTTGAATCAAAGATAGCAGTCATTACAATAAAGTTGGTTGTTTTAGATTCTGACTTCAGTTCCTGAGGAAGAGCCTCCAAAGTCACACTCACAGGACACACAATCTTAAGGAGCTGAGAGTCTGACTATGATATCAAAGGGGAATAGTTACATGGAATGGGGACCCTAAGGTGGCAAAGCCCAGGACAGCCATGTTCACAGGGCCAGCTTGAAGAAGATAGCAGAGGATGGTGTTCTGCATTTAGGTGCAATTTGACAGTCACGCCATCTGTGAGTGACAGCCGTCAACTGAAGTTTTGGATGGATGAGGCACATACTCCTGTAGATTGGCTGTACCAAAGGGATTGGAACCAAAAACTAGACCCCAGGGGTCTAGGTTGTCCACAGACTCACTTCTGCTCCTAATCCCAGGCAGACAGATATGCCCTTTATTTATACTGGAGCTGTGCTTTCAGATCCAGCTTTGACATTTTGAAGAGATATTCTCTTCCTCTCTGAAGGATTTGTTGTGTCTCCCACTCTGCTTCTGAGGAGCCCTTGATCCTTCCTGCAGATTCTCTGTGAAAAGCTGAAAAACGAATGTTCCCACCTTTGTGTATTTGCTGTTTCTATTTTTATTTGGTGGGTAATCATCTAGTTCAGTAGTAGATCTGGGTTTAATCCTGTAGCTAAGAAGCAACTTGAAGATTCCTCCTGTCTCTCATATGTCACACTAATCAATCATCCTTTGATCCTGGTATATTTTAAACTTTACCTCTTCCTCCATGGCTGGTAATTCTATTCAGCCTTTCTATGCTTCAGCCTCAGCCTGACCTGTTGCTGCCAACGCTCTTCCTCTTCCTGATCTGCTCTTTCAGTTTCCTCTCCTGTTCAAGCATGAGGTCTTCCTGCTCCTCCTCTTCCAGCTGTGACCTCTCTGCCTGTCCTGCTCAGATTCCTTCCCTATCAGAACACATTAATCAATTCACTCCTGGTGGCTTCCCAGGTAGCAACTGTAGGCTCCTATATAGTCAAATGAATGTGTTTGAGTTAGGACCATCGACCCCTTCCTCATCCGAGCACTTGGAATTCTCACTCTCAGCCATGCGCTTAGTTCTCTGCTCCTCTTGTCTGTTTCTCTTGTTCACATTGGTATTCTCCTGCTCTTGGCAGTGCTGCTCCATCTAATTTTGCACCTCCTTTTAATCCCATGGCCAGTGACTTGGGGCATTGAGTTTGGAACCCAAATGTTAGAGCTTTCTTGTTCAAAAATTGTGATTATCTTTAAACATTTCTCAAAGAAATGAATTCTAATGTTTTTGATTAGAAAGTGTGGTTCAGGCTGGAGGGATGGCCTAGTGGTTAAGAGCACCGACTGCTCTTGCAGAGGACCCAGGTTTGATCCCCTGCACCCACATGGCGGCTGAGAACCGTCTGTAACTCCAATTGCAGGAGAACTCCAGTTCCAGGGGAATCCGACACCCTCTTCTGACCTCCGTGGCATTGCATGACACGGGTGCACAGACCTGCATGCAGACAGTACATTCATACATATAAAAATAAATAAATAAATAAATAAATAAATATATAAATATATAAATATTTTTTAAAAAGAAAGTGTGGTTCCCCTCATGAATTCTATTTATTTCTTTGGATTGATTATAAAACTCCAAAGATTATTGGCAAGATCAGTTGCCAATAGATTTGAAGACTCGTCTGAGTTGTAAAGGCCTGGAGTTGTATCAATCTACTTTGTTTCAGGTGAAACAGACTCTCCATAGTGCCTGACATCCATCACTGGGTTTCCAGTTTCTTAAGCATTTGCCATGGCTTCCTCTTACTCTTTCGTATCCTTATATGAAAACCTTGGTGTGGTTAATAGCAAGAATTTCATCATCCACCTGCACCTGGGAAATTTATGGTGGCCTGCCGTCTTCAACTGATGCTAGAAAGATCTTTGGAAAAACCTCATTTTACCGTCAACCCCAAGCCATAGTTCTTTCCAGTCATCTGGCATACACTGATTCTCTTTTCCAAGGATTTTGAAATCTCCCTCAGTGGTGAGCTCTTCCTTTCTCCAGAGTCACACACTGAATCCAGGACAGAAGTTGTAGACAGTGTGCCTTTTGAACTGGCAGCCTTGTCTCTGCACACAAATGAGAAGTGATGACTATAGGAGAGGACAGCCTTGCCACGCCTCTTTCACTGGTTGTTCTGGAAACAAGCTAACTGGAGTCATGCTTCTGAGCAGGGAATGCTGATCAAATTGTGTTCATTTCCCTTGACAGCTGCAACATTTCCATTTTACATCCAAATATCATCCTACAGAATTTGGGGAGTGATGAGAGTCCCCTTGATTGTGTGCCAAATAATCTCAGTGTGACTACAGATGTTAACACAGGGCTAGGTCAGCTTCCTGGTAAATTCTGGGGAGGGAAGCTGGAAGCTGAGTTGGCTCCCTTTGTGTACTCAGTGAATGCTGAGAAAGGGGCTAGGCCAGAAGCAGGGTTTCAGTTTCTACACTGCTGTATTTGTAGAAGTAGTGTAATCCTCCTTGGCAGTCTGAGGATGCTGCATTCTCTTTCACTCTTACTGTGCTGTCTTTTCAAAATATCAGCAGAAAACTTTTAATGTAGTTTTGGACTTCTGGTTTCAGGATTTATTGCCCTGTAGAATTTTTTTTAATTTCATGGAACAGCAGTTAAACTTCTCAATTATATTCTTTTGATTTCTTCTTTCTTTTCCTCTGCAGACCTGAAGTATAACTTTCCAATGATGTCCCCATTTTGTAAGGTCATCCCACCATTTCTGATCTTTTTCTTTCTATTGTGATTTCATTTTCTGAACCCCCTAATAACACTGCTGAGGCAGGTTTTGAGCATCCTCTGTGCTGACTTATCTGTGAACTTACTCCTTGAAAATGTTCCATCAGCCTCTGTGTAGATCAGGCTTTCCCAACTTCTGCTAGACTTGTTTTTATCTGGCTTTTTCTTCCTCAATGGTGATAGAAGTTAGGGTGTTAACATTTGTTAGTCAAGAAACAATTGAATGAAAGAGCAGACTTTGGTTCAATATCTGAAACCCTTAAATAGGATATATCATGTAATAATCCTGAATGTAAATTCCTAATCTGTGTCACTTTGGTAACCTTTCCATCTATCTCTTAGTGTGAGAAGTGAAGTGATCTAGGTCCCAAGGACTGCAAGCTTTCAAAGAAACTTCCCTCCTCTAACAGCTTATAGGTGCAGAAAATTCTCCTTAGTCAGGACATCAGATATCACCATAGCTATGGTCCCATCCACTTCTTTCTTGGCAAGTGGGTTCTTCAAGTACCTTAGTCAGAGATAACACTAAAAGATTCTGAAAGTCTTTCAGATCAACCTAGGAACAATTATAGTAGCAGGGTTGTTCCTTTTGCTGTTGTTTGTTTTATGCTTCTTCCCACCCAATACAAGTTTATGAAAACATTTTCACTCTCCTATAAGCCTCTCCCTGCCTGAAAGTCACTTGATTTGATAAATCCTATAGATACATGGGATTAAAATGCTAGGGTTCTTTTAATACAATCTGTTTATGAGCTTTCAAAACTATGTTATTATCCTTGCCTCACTTTCCTTTTCTTCCACGTAGTAGTACTGCATTAAAGAAAGACTAATTCCTGGTGTCATTTAAGCAAGAATGAGCCCAATCAATATTTAGAATTCCTCCTTCAGATTTCTCTGAACAAAAGATTTCCTCTATATTTATTTAAGCAGCATATCCAGTATGGTATGGAAAAAGAATGAGGAAATTAATCTCTTAAATATTTTTAGCCAGAGTTTTACAAGGGGAAAGTTGCTTTTTCTGAACCCCACTTACCCCAGAACTTCATCCAAAAGCACAAACAGATGTTATCAACCTATATCCATATATTGCTTGCAAAATATATTGTGGATAATTCTTTTTACTAGTTCTAGTCATGATACTATCACAACATTCACACAAACACATACATTATTCTGATTCCAGGGCAAGGAAAAGTCATGGAGATTAAGTGCGTAACATAATTTAAGACTGAAGCCATGTGTTTAGCCTAGCTAGTAAAATTTAATGACATGGTGAGCCCAAAGTAGAGTAAGGTTGTTTACATTGTTTCCCTAAGGCTAGTTAAATTCAAACAAGCTAATTACACTGTAGGGAGTCAGACTGAATACAGAGTGTTAAATAATCTCAAAGCAAATGATTAACTTAGTTAAAAGGTTTAGTAAAAAGTTCATTTGTGAAACAGAAGACAAGTCAGAAAAATCCCACACTCCATCTTCAAATCAATAGCTTTAGGTAAGGATATTACTGTCCATATTGCCATATGAATTTAAGATTATCTTTTCTATTTCTTTAAAGAATGACACTGGAATATTTCTGGGGATACCATGGGATGTACACATTGGTTCTTGATAAATTAGCAATTTCACAATATGCAATATTCCAAACCATGAGCATTGGGAGGTTATTACATATTCTATTTTGTTCTATTTATCTCTTCAGTCTATTAAAATTTTCATTGTAGAAGTGTTACATATTTTGGTTACATTTATTCTGATGATTTTTTTCTTTCAGACAGTTGTTCATGGGATCATTTTGGCAATTCTTTTCTCAGCGTGTTTGTTATTGATATGTGATAAACTACTGATTTTGTATATTGATTCTGTATATTGATGCTTTTGCTAAAAATTATCAGCTCTCAATTTTCTGTTGTAGTCTTCAAGGTCTTTTATATAGAATGATATCATTTGTAGATAAGGGTACCTTGAATTCTTCCTTTCCTTTTAAGTCCCTTTTAATTCTGTCTTTAATACTTTTACTATAGACAGTATTTAAGTACTAACCTTATACTAGGTGAGTGGAGAAAGTGGGCAACCTTATCTTTTTCCTGATTTTAGTGGAAACGCTAACAGTTTTCCACATTCAGTATGTTGTTGGTTGAAAGTTTGTCATAAATAGCCTTTATTATGTTGAGATAATAACCTTATATTCCTAATTTCTTCAGGGGTTTTATTATGAATCTATGTTAGACTTTGTCAAAACTTTTTACCACATCTATTGAGATAATTTTGGGGTTGTTGTGCTTGAATCCATTTATGTGATGTGTTACATTTATTGGCTTACTTATACTGAACTGTCACTGTATCTCCTGAATGATGCCAGTTTGATCATGGTGAATTCACAAAAGAGATAGAAATATTGAAGAAAACTCAGGCTTAAATAAATAAGGAAGTAAGATGCTCAATAAGCCAATTTGTTTTTAATTTTTTTTTATTTTTATTTATTTCGGTTTGTGTATCAATGTACTGTCTGCATGCAGGTTTGTGCACCCGTGTCGTGCAATGCCGCGGAGGTCAGAAGAGGGTCTCGGATTCCCCTGGAACTGGAGTTCTCCTGGAATTGGAGTTTCAGGCGGCTCTCGGCTGCCATGTGGGTGCTGGGGATCGAACCCGGGTCCTCTGTAAGAGCAGTCGGCGCTCTTAACCACTAGGCCATCTCTCCAGCCCATAAGCCAATTTGAAATGATAGGAAAAAGCCACACCTATAGAATGAATGAAATGGAAAATGGAAAATGAAGACAAAATGATAAAGCAAAGTTTATGAAAAGTTAAAAAAAACAGGAATAGAATATTCAGGAAATGTGTGAGATCATGAAAAGACAAAATTTACATATCATAGACATAGAAGAAGGGGAAGGATCTCAGGTAAGTTGTATTGACCAGATCATCAACAGGGTTGTAGAAGAAAATTTACCCAACTTAAGGAAAACATGATCATACAAATACACAAAGCACATAGAACACCAAACTGACAGGACCAGGAAATAAACTCCCCAAGGCACTAAGCCTACAGAACAGAGAGAATACTGGAAGGTACCAAAAAAAGGTGTAAAGAAAGGAAAACCCATGAGAAATATAGCTGACTTTTCAATGCAAACTATGTGAAAGGCAGAAAAGCCTGGACCAAAATATTCCTGGTTCTAAATGACCATAGATGCCAATTCAGAATATTGTACCCAGCAAAAATGTCTATTATAGTTGAAGGGGGAAAGAAAAACACTTCTATGATACAAATAGACTAAAAGAATTCATGTCCAGAAAACCAGCCCTTCAGAGAATGCATGATGCATTACAAAGAGCTAAAGAAAGGAACTATATCCAAGAGGCAATACAAAGAACCTAAGTGAAGGTATAATTGTGGAAACACAAAGTTAGACCAACAGGGCAAACAAACATTAAAATTATGGGAACCAATATGCATCCTTCAATAATAACTTTAAATATCAATGGCCTGAACTCCACAGTCAAAAGACACAAGCTAGCTGAATGTATTAAGAAAATAAACCCATCTTTTTGTTATCTGCAAGACACATATCTCACATTCAAGGACAGGAAAAACCTTAAGGTGAAAGGTTGGAAAAAATTTTTCTGAGCAAATGGCACTAAGAAGCAAACAGGAGTTGAAGTTCTAATATCTGATAAAAATAGACTTCAAGCTAAAACTAATAAGAAGAGATAAAGAGGGTCACATCATTCTTATCAAAGGAACAATCAACCCAGAAGATATTACAGTAATGAGCATATATGCATCAAACTTTGGTGCACCCAATTTCATAAATATAATACTACAGGACTTTAAGAAACAGATTAATCCCAACTCACTATTAGTAAGGAACTTTCATACCCCAATGTCTCCATTAGACAGGTCAACCAGAGAGAGAGAAAGAGAGAGAAATTATGCCTAGCTAGTGTAAAACAAGACATAGGGAATCATAGTAGTCTAACAATCTAATGACAAATTACACATACAGTATTAAGAAACAGTGCCACACAGGAGAAACTTTCCTTTGAGTTGTTGGCTAGGTTAGTCCAAGAGACTCGCAAACTTACAGAGGCTATTGTCACAGCCCTTGATTGCCTCCCAGAACTTGAAGGAAAGACCCTATGACTAAAGACAGGACTTACTTCAGAGACTGGATTTGGAGCTATGAAGCTGAAACTGACCTGGAGGCCACTTTCTCTGAAAAGTGGCAAAGCTTTGGAGAGCACTATGCAAGCTGCTAAGGGAGAACAGTAATTGATGCTCCAACACCAGCTTTAAGACCAAACAACCACATCAATGACTGGCATGGCATATGGCATTGGTGCAGTAATAGTACTTTTATCTTGGAAACACTCAATGGGAAGAAACTAATGTGTGGCAGTGTATACATAGCTAAATACACATGGATGGAGAAGTCATAGATCTTAAAGAAAACCCAAAGATTGTCACATCCCTAGACTAATGTAATTGCTTACTAAGTACAAAATATGTATCCTCATATTTATATATCTGTATCCCAGTAACCACTCATCAAAGAAGCTTCTTTTGCATCAGACAGAGACTACTATAGTGTAACATAACTGGTCACACATAGACATTGTGAATTCCCCAAGTCTAAGTGCCACATCTACAAAGCAACATTCACACCTAAGGGTCACACAACGTAGAACAAGAGATAAAGAGGACACTAATGAATCAACTCTCGCTAATGAAGCTCCCTCATGCAACAGAGGGCCAGGAACACAAAGGGTACAAATGGCCAAAGCATGGAGATTAGGAGTCTGCAAATTGTTGGTCCTTGGACATGACTCCTATATTAAGCTTCACTCAGCCATGGTTCAGGAACCATTACCAAAGAGGGGTGGAAAGTTTGTAAGAGCCAAAAAGGAGGTTCATGTCCATATGGACATAGAATCATAGAAGTTCTGAGGTCCCTGTTATATGAACCTGCAGTGGTGGTGTCAGCATGCACAAGACCCATGGAAACCTAAGCAGATAAACCAAGCATAGAACTGTAAAATGGGTGGCAGGTCCCAATCTTAGCAGAAGAACTATTGGCAGCTCATTAGTGCTGGGTGAGGAATAACTGATCTTCTTAAAAATGAGGGATTCTGGATGGGTTGATTAGACTTCAGTGGATGAACTTGCCCTTAAGAATGTCTAGAAATACTTGACACAATGGGCCTTCTCAAAAAAGAGAGAACATATGAATTCCAGTGGGGGGTTGTGGAAGGGTGGCAGGGGGTATAAAGGAGATTCAGATTGACTGAGATGTTTTGTAGGAAATACACAAAAATTCAATAAAAACGTGAGCAAAAAGAGTAAAAGAATATTCACATCTATGATTAGGTAAAGCCAATATTTTGTGAATGGTGAGTCCTCCACAGACAGGGTCAGATTAACCAGGCAAAAAAGTAAAATTAAATTAAATTTTAAGATTTGTTAAGGTCATAAAGTATTATTTATTAAAGAGTCGCACAAATTAAAGCAAATATTCCAATTAGGATCTACTTTTTGTGGTTGCTAATAAAAATGAAATAAAGGAAAACTCAAGTCTTGTTAGTGAGAAAAGCACCTAAATCTGACAAGGCCTGTTCCCCCATGGTCATTCATTCAGGTAGGAAAACAAGGATTCACTGAAGCACAAAACAAGAGAAATTTAGTTATGTTCATTTTTGTATACACCTTTATACTGTATATATTTGATCCACAATTCAAATAAAAATGTCAGATGGTTTTCTAAATTCAAGCCTGGTGCAAAGTAAACTGGAGGATAAAAAAAATTGTCTCTAGTCACAGACCCTAGAAAAAAACCTACTTTTGTTATTTCCCTAGACCGAAATAACTTCTTACTGTACTCTAAATACATATATTTATATATGCAGAGAAGCTTCTTTTTCCAACAGAAAGAGATTATTACCAAGTTCCACAAGTGATTAAACAGTCAGTTCCTAAGTGACTGTAAGGTGTACAGCCCTAAGTTGCTCATCTACAATGCAACCTCTATACCTAAGACTCAGGGAACATTAAAGAAAAAAGTGAAGAAAGAATGTACGATCTATAGTAACAACCTGCTACTAAAAATTTTAATGTATTCTAGACATGATAAGGAAGCTTCACCAATAAAATCTCCATAGTGGTGGTAGTCTAATAAGATCTGCATAAAGACAAATCAGTTTATATGCCAGATGGATGGGGGAAACACCCTAGGTTTCCACATGAAAATTAAGTTATAAGCAATCAAAGGATGCTAAGCGAAGGAGAATCAGTTTACTCCAGGGACTATCTCACTTGGAAATTATCTAATCCCAGATAGATAGCCATAACACACGTACACACTAGCACCACTAAATAAACTTAGTGCATTATAAATATGTGTATATAGAAATGTATATATGGAGAGGGTCCGGAGAGTCCGGCGGCCAGGGCGGCTGCGCCTTTGGGCAGGATACCCAGAAGCCACCTGGGCGAGTAGCTTGGGTTGCTGGGGCCGTGAGGGCGGGACCCGGGCGCTGGGCCAGAGGGTCCGGAGAGTCCGGCGGCCAGGGCGGCTGCGCCTTTGGGCAGGATACCCAGAAGCCACCTGGGCGAGTAGCTTGGGTTGCTGGGGCCTTGAGGGCGGGACCCGGGCGC
>VZQC01012381.1:305136-323382 GCA_009823505.1 Rhizomys pruinosus
AGATGTTATAAGCCACAGTAAGACCCTGTCATATTTAACAGGGGGGAAAATTGTAATTCATGGATTAACATATCCAAACATGTGTCTATGCTAAAGTAACCTACCATAACTATTAGTGCTGCTTAAATACCTATATATCTAATTGCTTGTTCTTCATTAGTAGGATCGAAAGGTTATTCCTGGACAAACTGTCAGCCCATGAAAGGAAACAGCCAGAATTGACCAGAGTCCAAGTCAACAGCTCCAGAGAGAGTGGACTGTTTTACCTCTCATCCACCTGTGCCCCTTTTCTAAGCCTAGGGAACAACCTGCGGAAGAGGGGGCGTGGTAGAATGTAAGGGCTGCGATTGGGGTGAATGGTGAAACTACAGCAATGTAGTCTGGACACTCATTTGATCAACTTGATTGAACAAACAACCTGTCACCCCCCACTGGATGGTGGGGCTGTAGGTGTTTGGGCACAACAGCCTGCAGATAGGTTTTGCATGAAGGATGCTTGTACTCATGGATTATCACTTATAGCTAAAAATTGAAAAAAAAACTGAGAGAAAGATGCAGGACAGTTATGGCAGAATGCATGATCTGGGATGGGGGGGGAGGGAAAGGGAAATAAGCCTGAACTGAATTGGAAAAAATGTATGAAATGCACAAAGCATCAATAAAAACTAATTTAAAAAAAAAACAAAACCTGGAGTTCTCAAGGCAGGAATGAAAACAAAACCATTTCAGATCAGTAGCCATCAAACTGAAGACCCTTCAGTTCCAGGCAGGCCTTCAGATCTTGGAAGAAAGGCCCAAGGGCACCTAGAAAGCAGGAATCTTCCTGAAATTTCATTCACAATAGTCAAGTTCCCCAATGCCTTTGCCTAGGGGCTGAAGTGATGCAGGCCTGCAGTTCCTGAGATGGCCACTAGGGGATGTAGCAATGGGTGTAGATTTGGGTTAACTAAAAGCAAATCATATATTGTGAATAATGGTTTCTTTTAGGAAGTCTAACCATTGATCAAAGCAATGGGAACTATATCATTGAACTAAACCAAAATACAAGGTTTTGCCTCTAGATCCAAAGTAGAATAGAGGGATTCCCAGACCCGCCTTACATCTTCCATCAGGCCAAGCTTCAACTGGTTTCTAACTTCACACATGCTTAGCTTGGCGGTGCTGGTGATGATCGGGAGAAGCAGGCTTTCTGGTGCCTGGGTCCCTGGCTCAACTGCTTATTTCTCTGAGTGGGGCCCTCAACCTGGTTAATTTGAAAGCCTTTCACTCATTGGCTGTGAGCAGACAGAATAAGGTAACTGCCCTTTACAGGCTATTTAGATTTAAGAACTTCCCAGGGTAACAGCCTCTCTTATATCATTTTCTCTGTTCAAATATGAGAACCTGAGCTGTAGGTGGTGGCCTGGAATCTCAGCTCTGCAGAGGCTGATGCAGGAGGAGGATAAGCGAGCCTGGGCTATATAACACTATCTCTAAAACCTGCACACGCACCCATGTTTGTTTGTGTGTGTGTATGTGTGTGTGTGTGTGTGTGTGTGTGTGTGTGTGTGTGTGTGTGTGTAGCCCAAAAGTCAATCTAGGGTGTTGCCCCTCAGGTGCTGTGACATTGTTTTTTATATTTTATTTATGCATTTTTTTGTCTTTTTGAGGCAGGGTCTCCCTGTGGTCCCAGCTGGCCTGGAGCTCGCCCCGTAGACCAGGCTGGCCTTGAACTCACAGAGACCCACCTGCCTCTGCCTTCCGAGTACTGGGATTAAAGTTGTGCACCACCACTCCTGGCTTATTTATGCATTTGTATGTATGAATGTGAGCATGTGTATGCCATAGGACATATGTGGAGGTTAGAGGATAGCCTGCAAGAGTGGGGGCTATCTCTAACATGTGCCATGTGGATCTGTGCGATCAAACCCTGTTGATACGCTAAGGTGGACAGGGGGAATGTTACAGGGTCCCACCTCAAGATGAAGAGCGTTAGGCAATCACTGGATGCTGAGGGAGGAAGAATCAGTTTACTCCAGGGACTAGGGCCCAGAGAGGTTAGCTAATCCCAAATAGGCAGCCCTGAAAATGGGTGCACACAAGCACCACCAAATGGACTCAGCACATTACACGTATACACAAGTGTGTATTTACATCTCCTTGTACATGTAGAAATGTATATATGTATATGTAACAATAATAATAAAGAAGAGTGGAAAGTTGAGAGGAATGGGGGACATGGGAAGAATGAGTGGGGACTTGCGGGGCTAGAAATAAAGAAAGGACAATACTTATGTTTAAAATCTTAAAAATTAAAAAAGGCCTGTAATGGATAATATCAATCAGAGTATTATTAATACTATTATTTGATTTCTTTACAGGAGAGATAATAATTAAAATTTCCAGATAGTTTTCCTCCATTTGTAGATACAAATTAATTGTGATTATAAGCTTTCCTTTTCTCTTTCATTTATGGATCTTTTTTAAAAAAATTAATAATTTTTGTATAACTCATACAGTGGCTCCCATTCAAACCCAGTCTCCCCCATGCCCAAACATCCCATCAGAACTCATGTATCACAACATCCAAGCTAAGCCCTCTCCAGTCAAGCTCCCAAACTCAGATGTCCTTCTGTGTAAATAGAGCTGCTGGAGTCTAGTCAGCACATCTAGGAATCCTAGGTAAGGTGTACTCTTTCTCAGCCCCAGTATTCAGTCTCTTGTAGTTCTCAGTCCAGGGCCAGTCTCCCACCCATTTCTCTTGCTATCCTTTGGGACCTTGTCCCAGTTGGCATGGTTCCTGTGCCTGATGCCAACATTGCCAAAAGATTACATGTGAAAGCATACAGTCAACTGTAAACCACTGTTTGTCTAAATCCATGCATCATCCCTGTTTCTTACAATCTTTCTCCCCCCTTCTTCTGCAGTGACCCCTGAGCCTTGGGTAGGTGAAGTTTAATATAGGGGACCATCCAGGGATACACACGCTGGAGGCTCCTAGTCTTTGAAGCTTGACTAATTGTGGCCTTCTATTTACACCACACTCTACTGTATAAATAAGCTTTACTGGTGAGAATTGAGGGCTGCACTTAATTTCTCTCTGCCCCTGATTCCACATGTAGCTGTTCAATTGTAGATGTGTCTCCTAGGAATGGGGTTCTTTCAATATGTATTTTCTGTGTCTGACCAATTGTGGGATTCTGCAGTAGTCTCCATATGTTGCAAAAGAGTAGCTTTTTTTGATCATTGTCATATAATATGTTTGTCTGTAGATATAAGATTCCATAGTTAGTATATGGTTAGAAATTTTGTTTTGTCTAGATATATGATACCACTAAGCTTTTTAATGGGCTCTAATGTCCTCTCCAGCCCTGTGCATTTGGCTGAGATTACAGTGTCTCTCATGGGTTCACTCCCATTGAGAGGGTTCCAGGTCCAATTAGATAACTGTTGACCATCCCTCCCAAGACAACAGTGCCTCTATTGCACCAATAGAAGTTGTTTGCAGCTGGGTGTGGTAGTTCACACCTTTAATCCCAGCACTCGGGAGGCAGAGGCAGGAGGATCTTTGTGAGTTCAAGGCCAGCCTGGTCTACAGAGTGAGTTCCAGGACAGCTAGGGCTACAGGGAGACCCTGTCGAGAGAGAGAGAGAGAGAGAGAGAGAGAGAGAGAGAGAGAGAGAGAGAGAGAGTTGCCTGTGATGATTCTGTTTCACTCAAGAATAAAATCAGATGCTGGAGATGGCATGGCAGTTAAGAGTACTGGCTGCTCTTGCAGAGGACCCAGGTTCTATTCCCAGCACCCACATGGCAGGTAACAACTGCCTGTAACTCCAGTTCCAGAGGATCCGATGCCCTCTTCTGGCCTCCATGGGCACTGTACACAATTTNAAAAAAAAAAAAAAAAAAAAAAAAAAGAAGTTGTTTGCTAGGCACATCATCATGGCTGTTAGGTTTTAGGGCTGCATTGTACCACTGATTGATTTTTATCCCTTGCAATGTGCACATTGTCTAGCATAGTGAGCACTTAACTTCAGGTAGAAAGCTTCCAGGTCAGTTCCTGTTCCATGAATTGAAATCCTATCCCTGAATCAAGTCCTGTTCTGAGCAGTAGGGTCTTATTTTCTATTTCTGGTAGATAAGAGCTTTGACAATAGCCTGCATTGTTTTGAGCATCTTTTTGATCACTTTCACCAGCCATTCAAAAGGAGGCATCCTCTGTCTTGCATTGTGTTCCCTGCCATAACATCCCACACCTCCACTAGTGTTCAGTCAGTATATGTAAATTTCTCATGGGGTCTTGGGGTCATGACATTACATTCAGGGCTCCCTAGTCTCCCAAGGTCCAATCATCTCTATTCTTTATTCTTCCCTTCTCAGCCCCCTCTTCCCTTCCCAGCCCCAGCACCCCATCATCTCCACCCTCCCCCTCTCCTGACGTCCCCAACCTCTCACCACATCCACCGTTTATATCTACCCTTCTTCCCCTCCCAACCCTACACCTTCAACCTCCCCACCCAACCCCTAGTAACACCTGTTCTTTACGGTCCCCCTATTTTTGGGTTCTTTCTTTTCCTTTACCTCCATGTATTCTTTCCAATTTCTTGGCTTCTAGTGTTACATCAGGATATATACTCATGTAAGGGGATTGGTGCTACAATCCACACATGAGGGAGAACATACATCACCTGGTTTTCTCTCTTTGTGTTACTTCACTCAGAATAACATTCCCTACTTCCATCCATTTACCTGCAAATTTCATAATTTCATCTGTTCTTGCTGTTGAGTAGTACTCCATTGTTTATATGTACCTCATTTTTATTATCCATTCTTCAGTTTTGGGGCATTTCAGTTGTTTCCATTTCCTTGCTATTGTGAGGAGAACAGCCACAAACATGGATGCACAGGTATCTTTACAGTATGATGAGTCCTTTGGATATATGCCAAGGAGTAGTATAACTGGGTTCTTTTTGTTGTTGTTGTTGTTGTTGTTGTTGTTGTTGTTGTTTTGAGAGTTCCCCACACTGCCTTCCATGGTGGCTGCACTAGTCTGCATTCCCACCAGCAGTGAATAATTGTTCCCCTTTCTCCACACCCTTACCAGCATGTTGTGTCCTTAAAATGGTGTCTTAAAGTTATTTTACCCTCATTTCTCAAATTAATAAGGACATTGAGCAATTTTTAAGGTATTTCTTAGCCATTCTTTTTTATGTTTAGAAGTTCACATTTTCCTCATTTAATTTCATATTACTCTAAAATATGAATACATACTTTCCACTCATATACAGTAATTACAGAGTCTGAAAGTAAGTGGTGGATCAATTCTAAAAACCATTAAGAGATTTACATTATAACAACATAGTTGCTTTCAGATAAACAGAAATATAACAATAATGTTGTTCACCTTACCTTTCATCTGGGGACTTGGTGTTAGGATCCACAAATGAGGGAGACCATTCACCGCTTGTTTTTCTGGGACTGTGTTACTTCACCTAGCATAATGGCTTCAAGTTCCATCCATTTGCCTGCAAAGTTCATGATGTCATCCTTCTTTACAGCTGAGTAGTACTCTATTGTGTAGATGTACCACATTTTTGTCATCCATTCATCAGTTGAGGGGCAATTGGGTTAGATCCAGCTCTTTGCTATTGTGAAGAGAGCTGCAATAAACATGGATGTGCATGTATCTTTGCAGTAGGATGAGTCTTGTGGGTATATACCCAGAATGGGTATGACTGGGTCAGGTGGTAGGCTCATTTTGAGTCTTTTAAGGGTTCTCCACACTGCTTTCCATAATGGTTGTACAATATTACATTCTCACCAGCAGTAGATAAATGTTTCCCTTCCCTCACAACAACTCCAACATTTGGTGTCTTTTGAGTTCTTGATATTAGCCAGTTATATCAGAGTGAGATGATATCTGAGAGTAGTTTTAATTTGCATTTATTCATTATTATTAATGATGTTGAATACTTTTTAAGGTATTTCTCAGCCATCTTTATTTCCTCACTGGGGAAGTCTCCATTCAGCTCTTTACTCCATCTTTTGAGTAGGTCATTTGTTTTCTTTGTTTTTTGAGTAGTTTATATATTATTGATGTTGATGCTCAGTCAGATGAATCACTGGTGGGTGAAGATTTCCTCCCACTCTGTGGGTTTTCTCTTCACTTCCTTGATTGTTCCTTTCACTATAGAGAAGCTTTTGAGTTTGATGAGGTTCCATTTGTCGACTGTTGACCTTATTTCCTGTGCAGCTGCTGTCTGATTTAGAAGTCTTTTCCTATGCCTATGTCTTGTAGGTTGTTGCCAACTTTTTCTTCTATCACCTTCAGGGTTTCGGGTTTCACATTGAGATCTTTGATCAACTTGGAGTTCATTTTTTTTTTTTAAAGTAGTTTTTTTTTTTTTTTCTTTCTGTATGTGTATGAATGTACTGTCTGCAAGCAAGTTTGTGCACCTGTGTCGTGCAACGCCGCGGAAGTCAGAAGAGGGTCTCGGATTCCCCTGGAACTGGAGTTCTCCTAGAATTGGAGTTTCAGACGGTTTTCGGCCGCCATGTGGGTGCTGGGGATCGAACCCGGGTCCTCTGTAAGAGCGGTCGGCGCTCTTAACCGCTAGGCCATCTCTCCAGCCCCCTACTCGATTATTTTACATTATCCAACATTTAAAGTTCTATTCAAGGGGCTGGAGATATGGCCTAGCGGTTAAGAGCGCCGACCACTCTTACAGAGGACCCAGGTTCGATCCCCAGCTCCCACNTTTTTTTTTTTTTTTTATGTATTTTTTTTTTTTTTTTCTTTCTGTATGTGTATGAATGTACTGTCTGCAAGCAAGTTTGTGCACCTGTGTCGTGCAACGCCGCGGAAGTCAGAAGAGGGTCTCGGATTCCCCTGGAACTGGAGTTCTCCTAGAATTGGAGTTTCAGACGGTTTTCGGCCGCCATGTGGGTGCTGGGGATCGAACCCGGGTCCTCTTTAAGAGCGGTCAGCGCTCTTAACCACTAGGCCATCTCTCCGTACAGGGTGAGAAGAAGGGGTTTAATTTTGTTCTTCTACAAATGTTGATCTAGTTTTGCCAGCACCATTTGCTGAAGAAGCTATCCTTACTCCATTGAGGTTTTTTGCCCCTTTGTCAAATATGAGGTGGCTGAAATTGTATGAGCTGTAGTTTGGATCTTCAATTTTGTTCTGTTGGTCAACAGGTCTGTTTTTGTGCCAGTACCAGGCTGTCTTTATGACTATGGCCCTGTAATATAACATGAAGTCTGGTAGGGCAATCCCCCCTTTGTTGCATTTTTCACTCAGGGTTGCTTTAGGTATTTAGGGTCTTTTGTTTTTCCATATGAATTTAACAATTTTTTTTCCAAGTCTGTGAAAAAGCTCATGGGGATTTTGACTGGGATTGCTTTGAATCTGTATATCAATTTGGGTAAAATGTCCATTTTTACTATATTAATTTTTCCAATCCATGAGCATGGGAGGTCTTTCCATCTTTTTATGTCATTTTTTTAGCAATATAATGTAGATGTGTTTAATAATAAATTACAATGTAGAGACATTTACTCTTAATTTACAGGTTAAAGATGCAAGTTTATCATAATTGTAAAATATGACAATTTTGAAAGTGAAACAATTCCTTAGTTACTGTTTTCTAACATGTGACCCAGCCTTTCCAACTCCTAATTATTTCTTCTGGCCTTACCTATTGACTTCTTTTTTTTTTTCTTTGTTTATTTTTTAAGGGTTTCTATAATATAAGAGCATAGTTGTTTTCAAATCACATTGACATTGCTCAGTTTGCCATACAATTAGGTAATTGGTGCTAGCATCCACAGATGAGGGATACCATTCATCGTTTGTTTTTCTGGGACTGTGTGACTTCACTCAGCATGATATCTTCTCTTCTAACTCCAGCCATTTACCTGCAAAGTTCATGATGTCATCTTTCTTTACTGCTGCATAGAACTCCATTGTGTAGATGTACCACATTTTCTCTATCCACTCATCAGTTGAGGGGCATTTGGGTTGGTTACAGCTCCTTGCTATTGTGAAGAGCGCTGAAAAAAACACTGGTCATGATCTATTTCTGCAGTGTGGTGAGTCTTGAGGGTACATGCCCAGGAGTGGTATGGCTGGGTCGGGTGGCAAGTTCATTCCAAGTCTTCCAAGGGTTCTCCACACTGCTTTCCATAGTGGCTGTACGAGTTTACATTCCCACCAGCAGTGGATGAGTGTTCCCCTTTCCCCACAACCTCTCCAGCACTTGGTATCATTTGTTTTCTTGATCCTAGCCAGTCTTATTGGAGTAAGATGATATCTTAAAGTGGTTTTGATTTGCATTTCCTTAATGATTAGTGATGTTGAGCAGTTCTTGAGGTGTTTCTCAGACATCTCTAATTCCTCGCTTGTGAAGTCTCTGTTCAGTTCTTTGCTCCATCTATTGAGCGGGTCGTTTGTTTTCTTTTTTCTTTGTTTTTTGAGTAGTTTATATATTCTGGAAATCAATGCTTTGTCAGATGTATCTGCAGTGAAGGTTTCCTCCCACTCTGTGGGATTTCTCTTCACTTCCTTGATTGTTTCTTTTGATGTACAGAAGCTTTTGAGTTTAATGAGGTCCCATTTGTCAATTGTCGACCTTAATTCTTGCACAGCTGCTGTCTGATTCAGGAATGCTTTTCCTAAGCCTATGTCTTGTAGTCTGCTGCCAACTTTTTCTTCTATCACCTTCAGAATTTGGGGTTTCATGTTGAGGTCTTTAATCCATCTGGAGTTGACTTTTGTACAGGGCAAGAGGTAGGGGTTTAATTTCATTCTTCTACAAGTGGTGATCCAGTTTTGCCAACACAATTTGCTGAAGATGCTGTCTTTTCTCCATTGTGTCTTCTTGGCCCCCTTGTCAAATATGAGGTGGCTGAAATTGTATGTGCTCAGGTTTGGATCTTCAGTTTTGTTCCATTGGTCTACAGGTCTGTTTTTGTGCCAGTACCAGGCTGTTTTTATGACTATTGCCCTGTAGTATAGTTTGAAGTCTGAAGTCTGGTATAGAGATCCCCCTTGTATTGCTCTTTTCACTCAGCGTTGTTTTGGCTATTCAGGGTCTTTTGTTTTTCCAAATGAATTTAAGGACTTTTGTCCAAGCCTGTGAAGAAACTCTTGGGGATTTTAGTTGGGATTGCATTAAATCTATATAAGAGTTTGGGTAGAATGGACATTTTTACTGTGTTAATTTTCCCAATCCATAAGCATGGGAGGTTTTTCCATCTTCTGATATCTTCTTCAATTTCTTTCTTCAAGGTTTTAAAATTTTTGTTGTAGAGATCTTTGGTGTCTTTGGTTAGGTTTGTTCCTAGGTATTTTCTTGTTTTTGAGGCTATTGTGAGTGGAAAGGTCTCCTTGAATTCCTTCTCCAGTAGCTTGTTGTTGGTGTAAAGAAAGGCTACTGATTTTTCTAGGTTAATTTTGTATCTTGCCACTTTGCTGAAGCTGTTAATCATTTCTAGCTGTTTTCTGGTGGAGTTTTTAGCGTCCCATAAGTAAACAATCTTGATGTCATTTTCAATCGCCTTCTTCATGAGTTTAAAATTTTTGTTGTAGAGATCTTTGGTATCTTTGGTTAGGTTTGTTCCCAGATATTGTATTATTTTTGAGGCTATCGTGAGTGGGAAGGTCTTCTTATATTCCTTCTCCACTTGTTTATTGTTGGTGTAAAGAAAGGCTACTGATTTTTCTAGGTTAATTTTGTATCCCGCCACTTTACTGAAACTCTTAATCGTTTCTAGGACTTTTCTGGTTGAGTTTTTAGCATCCATTAGGTAAACTATCATATCATCTGCAAAAAGCGATAGCTTAACTTCTTTTCCAATTAGAACTCCTTTAATTTCCTTCTCTTGTCTTATTGCTGAGCAAGTATTTCAAGCACTATGTTGAAGAGGAGTGATGATAAGGGGCAGCCTTGCTGGGTTCCCGCCTTTAAGAGAAATGGTTCCAATTTTTCTCCATTTAGGATGATGTTGGCAGTGGGTTTGCAATATATGGCTTTGACCATGTGGAGGAATGTTCCCTTCAGTCTGATTCCCTCTAGGACTTTAAACATGAAGGGATGCTAGATCTCATCAAAGGCTTTTTCTGCATCAATTGAGATGATCATGTGGCTTTTGTCTTTTAGTTCATTTATGTGTTTTATGATATTTATTGATTAAATATGTTGAACCTTCCCTCCATCTCTGGTATGAATCCCACTTGGTCATGATGGATTTTTTTTTCATTTTTTATTTTCTAAGTGTATGAATGTACTGTCTGCATATAGGTTGGTGCACCCCTGTCATGCAATGCTGTAGAGGTCAGAAGAGGGCTTTGGATTCTCCTGGGACTAGAGTTAAATATGGTTCTTAGCTGCCATGTGGGTGCTGGGAATTGAACACGGGTCCTCTGCAAGAGCAGTCAGCACTCTTAACCACTGAGCCATCTCTCCAGCCCCAAGGATGATCTTATTGATGTGGGCTTGTATGCGATTTGGAAGTATTTTGTTGAGAATTTTTGCATCTATGTTCATTAATGAGGTGGGTCTATAGCTTTCTTTCATGGTTGTATCTTTGGCTGGTTTTGGTATTAGAGTGATGCTGGCTTCATAGAAGGAATTTGGGAGAATTCCGTCTGTTTGTATTTTTCTGAACATATTGAGTAGTAATGGTTGTAGGACCTGTTTAAATGTTTTATAGAATTCTTCTTTAAATCCATCTGGTCCTTGGCTTTTTTTAGTTGGGAGGTTTTTTATTACATCCTCAATTTCGTCAAATATTATGGGTCTGTTTAAACTGTCAATCTCTTCTTGGTTAAGCTTTGTTGGTTCCCAGGATTTCAAATATTCATCCATTTCCCTCAGGTTTTCAAATTTAGTGGAGTATAGGTTTTTGAAGCATTCCTGTATGATTGTCTGGATCTTTCCTTTGTCTGTTATGATGTTTCCCCTTTCATCATGAATACTATTGACTTGGAGTTGCTCTTTCTTATTTTTGTTGTTGTTGTTGTTGTTGTTGTTGTTGTCATTGTTAACTGGGCTAGAGGTCTGTCTATTTTGTTTATCTTTTCAAAGAACCAGCTTTTGGATTTGTCGATTCTATGTATTGTTTTCTTTGTTTCTATTTCATTGATTTCTGCTCTGATTTTTGTGATATCTTCCTGTCGGTTGGGTTTAGGGTTCATTTGTTGTTGTATCTCAAATGTTCTTAGCTGCAATTTTAGATCATTTTTGTTCCCTTTCTGTTGTTTTTTTCTTTTTTATGTGGGCACTTAGGGCTATAAATTTCCCTCTCAAGACTACTTTTAAAGTATCCTGTAAGTTTTGTTGTGTTGTATTGTCTTTTTCATTCAGTTCCATGAATACTTTTATTTCACTCTTTATTTCTTCCCTGACCCATTCATTATCCAAGATTGTGTTGTCTAGTCTCCATGTGTTCTCGTAGCTAGTTGGGCTTATTTGGGTGTTCATATTGAGCTTTATTGCACTGCGGTCTGATAGAATGCATGGAATAATTTCAGTCCTTTTGTATTTGTTGAGATTTATTTTGTATCTTGGTATGTGGGAGAATGTTCCATGAGGTGCAAAGTAGAGAGTATATTCTCTGGTGTTTGGGTGGACTATTCTTTAGATATCTGTGAGGTCCATTAGGTGTATTGTATTTTTCAGTTCTAATGTCTATTTACTTTTTGTCCAGTTGATCTATCCAAGGGGCTCAGTGGGGTGTTGAAGTCTCCCATTATTAGTGTATTAGGATTAATCTGTGTCTTGTGGCCCTGCAGAGTAGTGTTTATAAAGTTAGGTTCACCAGAGTTTGGTACATAGACATTTATGATTGTGAAGTCTTCATAGTTAATCGTTTCTTTGACAAGGATGTAATGGCCTTCTTTGTCTCTTTTGATTAGTTTTACTTTGAGATCTATTTTGTCTGATATTAGAATAGCCACTCTGATTTGTTTATTGGTACCATTAGCTTGGAATATTTTTTCCATCCTTTCACTCTAAGGTGGTGTCTGTCTTTGAGGGTGAGATGGGTTTCTTGTAGACAGCATATAGAAGGATTCTGTTTCCTAATCCATTCTCCCAGTCTATGTCTTTTGATTGGGGAGTTTAGACCGTTAGTATTTAAGCTTATTATTGAGAGATTTGTGTTGCTTCCTTTCACCTTGTTTTTTGTTTGTGTTAGTATTTAAGCTTATTATTGAAAGACTTGTGTTGCTTCCTTTCACCTTGTTTTTTGTTTGCATTCTTGGTCTAGGTTTGTAGTTACTCTGTTATGCTTTTGTTGATTTCTCTCTTTGTTTAGGGATAGTTGCTCTTTTCCTCTGTTCTTTGGATTGCTTCGAGGATTTTCTGAAGTGTTGGTTTCTTAGACATGTATTCTTTCATCTTGTTCATCTCGTGAAAGGTTTTCCTTTCTCCTTCAACTATAAATGACATTTTTGCTTGGTATAGTAGTCTGGGTTGGCATCTAATGTTGTTTAGCACAGGGAATATTTTGGTCTACGTTCTTCTCGCTTTCATAGTTTGGACTGAGAAGTTAGCTGTGATTCTGATGGGTTGGGTTTCCCCTTATATGTAACTTCTGGTTTTTCTCCTGTGGCTTTCAGTATTTTGTCTTTGTTTTGAGAATCTAGTGTTTTAGCAATTATATGGCATGGGGAGTTTCTTTTCTGGTCCTGTGTATTTGGTGTTATATGTGCTTCTTGTATTTGTGTGGGCTTATCTTTTTTCAGTTTGGGGAAATATTTCTTCTATCCTGTTGAAGATCTGGTCAATAGCGTTGTCTTGGGATTCTTCTCCTTCCTCTATCCCTATGATGCAGAGGTTTGGTCTTTTCATAGTGTCCCACATTTCCTGGTTGTTCCACTCGTGATTTTTTAAAATTTTTCATAATCTTTACTTGAGCTTTCTAGTTGCTCTGTATTATCCTGCAAGTCTGATATTCTTTTTTCTGCTTCTTCTATTCTGCTTCTGAGGCTTTTTTCCATCCTTTCCTGGTGATTGGATGTATGTTCAATTTCCTTTTTCATTTCAAACTGTGATTTGTTTAGATTTTTCCACTTCCCTCTGGAGCCTGTCATTCTCATCCTGTAACTCCTTGGTTCATTGGTCATTTTCTTTTTTCATTTCAGCCTGGGATCTTTTCAGCATTTTCACTTCCTTCTGGAGTTTGTCATTTTCTCCTTTTAGTTCTTTCCAACATTTGTCATTATCTCCCTCTAGGTCCTTCTTGAGTTTTTCATTCTCTCCCTTTAGTTCTCTAATTTATTTGAATATGTCTATAGGTTAGGGTCTTGGGTTCCTTCCTTGGAGACCTCATTGTAGGGATTTTCTGTAGGGTTGGTAGAGTTCTGTGTGGATTTATTATGAGCTTTTCCCATGTTGTTTTTTTCTTTGTGTCTTTGGCATGTGGATTTGTTTATTTGTTTCTTTGGATTCTGGCACCTCAACATTGGCTGCACAGACTATAATCACTAGTGCTGTGCCTGCTAGGTCCTCTGCACCACAGCTCCACCAGGTTCGGGGGGAGGGATGAGGGGAGATTGTGTTGCTACTTTAGACTTTGGCCTGCATGCCAGTAGGCCCCCAAGTGTCAAGGCAGTTCTGCCTTGACTTACTGGCATGTCACTGAGTCCATGCGCCTATCTGGAGCCCAAGTTGGGAATTCCAGGTGCGGGTGTTGAGCCCCCCAAATGTCAAGGCAGTTCCGACTTAACTTACCAGCATGTCTCTGAGTCCGTGCGCCTGTCTGGAGCCCTAGCTGGGAGTTCTGGAGGTGGGTGTTGAGCCCCCCAAGGGTCAAGGCAGTTCCATCTTGACTTACTGGTAGCTCACTGAGTCGGAGTGCCTGTCTGGAGCCCAAGTTGGGAATTCCAGGTGCGGGTGTTGAGCCCCCCAAATGTCAAGGCAGTTCCGACTTAACTTACCAGCATGTCTCTGAGTCCGTGCGCCTGTCTGGAGCCCTAGCTGGGAGTTCTGGAGGTGGGTGTTGAGCCCCCCAAGGGTCAAGGCAGTTCCATCTTGACTTACTGGCAAGTCACTGAGTCCGTGTGCCTGTCTGGAGCCCAAGGTGGGAGTTCCGGAGGCGGGTGTTGAACCTCCAAGGATCAAGCCAGTTCCACCTTGACTTACCAGCACGTCACTGAGTCTGCGGGCCTGTCTGGAGCCCAAGCTGGCCATTTTTATTTCTTAAATTGAGAATTCTCTGTTCATATCTGTATCCCATCTTTGTATTAGGTCATTTATTTTCTTGCTACTTTGTTTTTTGAGTTTTTTTATAATATGGATATTAATCCTCTGTCGGACGTGTCACTGGTGAAGATTTTCTCCCACTCAGTGAGTTTCCACTTCACTTCTTGACTGTTTCTTTTTCTGTACAGAAGCTTTATAGCTTAATGAGGTCCCAGGTACTGATTGTTAACCTTAATGCCTGATAAGCTGATGTCCCATTAAGAAAATAGTCTCCTACACCTATATCTTAGAGGGTACTGTCTATGTACTCTTCTAGAAGTTTCAGAGTTTCCGATTTTATATTGAGGTCTTTGATCCACTTGGAGTTGACTTTTATGCATTTGAGAAAGATAAGGATCCAATTTCATTCTTCTACAGGTTGTGATATAGTTCTGCCAGCACCATTTGTTGAAAATGGTGTTTTAGAGCTGGGCATGGTGGCACACGCCTTTTTTCTACCAATTTAGGAGCATGATAGAATTTTCCATCTCCCAGTGTCTTTTTCTTTCTCTTTCTTTAAAGTCTTGAAGTTTTCATTGTAGAGATCTTTAATATTTTTAGTTACATTTATTCCTAAATAATTTATTTTTTTGAAGTTATTGTGAATGCAACAGTTTCTTTGTATGCTTTTTCTGATCGCTTGTTGATATATAGACACTAATATTTTTGTAAGTTGATTTTGTAACCTGCAACATTACTGAAAATGTTAATAATTTCTAGTAGTTTTCTGGTGGAATGTTTTGCTTCTCTTATGTATAATATGTCATTTGCAAGTAGAGATCACTTGACCTCTTCTTTTCCAATGAGTACTCCTTTCATTCCCTTCTCTTATTTTATTGCTCTTGCAAGAGTTTCAAACACTATATTGAAAAAGAGTGGAGATAGAGGGCAACCCTGTATGCTTCCTAATTTTAATGAGAGCGCTCCAGTTTTTCTCCATTTAGAATGATGCTGGCTGTGGGTTTATTATATATTGCTTTAACAATATTGAGGTATGTTCCCTCCAGCCTATTCCTTCTAGGACTTTTAACATGAATGTGTGCTGTATTTTGACAAAGGTCTTTTCTGCATCTATTGATATGACCATGGGATTTTTTTTCTTCAAGTCCATTTATATGTTTTGTGACATTTATTAACTTACATATGTTGAACCATCCCTGCATCTCTGGAATAAAGCCTACATGATTATGGTGGATGTCTTTTTGATGTGCATCTGGATGTAGTTTGTGAATATTTTGTTTAGTATCCTTGCATCTGTGTTCTTTAAGGATATGGGCCTATAGTTTTCTTTCATCGTCGTATCTACCTTCTTTTGATATTAGAGTGATGCTGGCTTCATAGAAGGAGTTTGGAGTTCTCCCTCTGTTTCTATCTTTTTGCATAGTTTGAGCAGTATTGGTTGTAGATTTTCTTTGTATGTCTGGTAGAATTCTCCTGTGAAGCCATCTGAGCCTGGGCTTCTTTTTAGTTGGGAAGTTTTGTATTACTATTTCAATTTCTTCCTTTGTTATGGGTCTGTTTAAGCTGTTGATCTCTTCTTGGTTTAACTTTGGTGGTGTCCATGACTCTAAAAATTCTTCCACTTCTTTTAGGTTTTCAAATTTAATCGACTATATATATTTTTTAATTTTTTTTTAAATTTTATTTATTTCTGTATGTGTATGAATGTACTGTCTGCATGTAGGTTTGTGCACCCATGTCGTGCAATGCCGCGGAGGTCAGAAGAGGGTCTCGGATTCCCCTGGAACTGGAGTTCTCCTGGAATTGGAGTTACAGACGGTTCTCAGCCGCCATGTGGGTGCCGGGGATCGAACCCGGGTCCTCTGCAAGAGCAGTCGGTGCTCTCAACCGCTAGGCCATCTCTCCAGCCCCTCGACTATATATATTTTTAAGTATTCCCTTACAATGCTCTGGATTTTTTTGGTGTTGTGGTATTTCCCATTTCATCTCTGATTTTGTTAATTTGAATTTGTTCCTTCTTTATTTTGGTTAGCCTATCTTGTTTAGCCTTTCAAAGCGCCAGCTCTTAGATTCATTGATTATTTGTAATTTTTTGTTTCTATTTCATTAATTTCTCCTCTGATTTTTGTTATTTCTTCCCATCTGCTAGGTTTGGGGTGCATTTGTTCTTGCCTTTTCATAGTCTTCATTTGTGCTGTTTAGTCTTTTATATGTGCTCTTTCTGATTTTTTTTATAATTTTTATTGAAGTTTTATGTATTTCATACACCATTTCTTTTTTATTATTATTATTATTCTTTTTGAGACAGGGTCTCCCTGTAGCTCCAGCTGTCCTGGAACTCACTATGTAGACCAACCTGACCTTGAACTCATGAAGATCCACCTGCCTCTGCCTCTGCCTCTGCCTCTCACACAGCATTTCTTAATCAAATTTATACCTATTCTCCCTTTCTTGTTTCCGACCTCACCAGAGCTCAGGCATTCTGCCATGCATGTCTTTCATCTTTTTCTCAGTTTTTTTTTTTAAGTTTTTCTATGCAGAAGGTTACTCTTTGGGGCAGAAGTTTTCTGTTTCAGTCAGAACTTTGACCCAGTCTTTTTGTTGTTGTTGTTGTTGTTGTTGTTGTTTCTTCCAATTTGTATCCCTTGAAAATATGCATATATACACACCACACATATATAATGATTATGACATCTGAAAATAAACTATGGGTTGATTCCAAAACATCTTTAAGGATTCACATTTGACAGCAGAGTTGTATACAGGTAAAGAGAAAAAAAATATTACTTTATATTCCTACATTACATAGCAAGTTGATAAGCAACATCAGGTATTATATTTACTACAGATGAAAGAAAAAATATTATTCAGTTCGCCTTACAGATAGAGATTTGGTGCTAGGATCAGTAAATAAGGGACACCATATGTTGTTTGTTTTTCTGGGACTGTGTTACTTCACTTAGCATAATGGCTTTTAGTTCTATCCATTTACCTGCAAAGGTCATGATGTCATCTTTCTTTCCCTCTGCATAGAATTCCATTGTGTAGATGTACCACATTTTCTTTACTTTTTGTTGAGGGACACATATTTATTATTATTTTTTAAATGATGCTTTGTATATTTCATACATCATTTTCCAATTCAGTTCAGGCATATATCCCCTTCCCTTCCCCCCTACCCATCCCAGATCATGCATTCTGCCATAACTTTTCTGCATCTTTCTCTGTTTTTTTGTTTTGTTTTGTTTTCATTTTTTTAACAATAAGTGATAATTTATGAGTACAAGCATTCTTCATGTAAAACCAATTTGCTTGTGTGGTCTCAATACATCCCTCCCATGTTAACGGCAGGTCTTCGGCAGCAGGGTCTTATTGCCTCTCCTCCTGTAGGTATCCCAACCTAGAGGCAAGGAGCCCTTACCTTTTGTGGGGCCTTGGATCCCCTGGCCAACATCCACCTGGTAGAACAATCCATTGCTGATGTCAGAGCTCCTGTATTAATATATTTTGCCTGAGTGCATAGCCCTAGGACTTTAGTATTATATTTGGTTCTGAACAGAGAGTAATCCCTTCCACAGTTCCCATGTCTAGTAGTCAATTAAAGAAAGCAGTTTTACCGGTTTTATAAGAGATTACCTCTACAATAGTTGTCTCCAATTTACAGTTGGGGAGCGACCTCATCATTGTCATATTTCTCCTTGTTCTATGGGTGGGAAGGCAAGGAAGTCTCTCATATCAGAACCTTTGTGGCACCTAGAAGGTAAGTTTCATTAGGACTCATTATAACTAGTTGTTACATGTAGGATCCACAGAGGGGTTCGATGTTTATGGCAATCTGAGGCTTTTCTTCCTTTGAATGTTCAGACGGGTCAGCCTTTCCGTTGCCACTTTTTGGTACATCCTACTCAATGCAAACCTGTATCTTTTCTTTCTCAGCCGTTAAGTTGGTGACGTTTTGTCCTGTTGGAACAAACAAATCTTTTCCCATAGTTAGTTTTAAGATTTGAATTGCAAGGGTTTGATGAAAAGGTTTCATGTCTTTCTGTATCCCCCCCCC
>VZQC01012381.1:324988-409077 GCA_009823505.1 Rhizomys pruinosus
TTTCTCAGCCATTAAGTTGGTGATACTCTGGCCTGTTGGAACATACAAATCCTTTACCGTAGTTAGTTTTAAGATTTGGGTTGCAAGGTTTTTTGACAAAAAGTTTTCATATCTATCTATATCCCCCTTTTTTATTTTAGGTTTTTATTTTTGACCCATGAGTCTCAAAAAAGCAGTTGTATTATACATACCTATAGGGTGGAATCAAGGCACAGATTTCATCAAGTTCACCCATGCTGTTTTTGGGTTACTGTATGTGATTAACTTGGGAAACAAACTTTATTTTTGAATTAAATCATCCTATTGGTGAAAGAGATTGCTACCAGGTGATACTATATGATAGCAAAATTATAGAGAACATTTGTTTATACCAATCCCAAAGTAATTGTTATGCAGTTTTTAATTAAAGCTAATGTGGGCAACAGGAATTTATATCACCAATTAGCTCAGATGCATTATCAGCCTTTAAACCAATGTTGTTTAATATACACATATTTACTTTTACTAAGTCCTAAAACACCATGTATCCTGTAGACAGAGTCTGGGCAAAACTGGATACTTGTTGAACTCACGTCAATTAAATATGCACCAGTCGAATATACACCCAGGGACACAGATTTTTTAAATGTATATACTAAAGTTATAAATTTCCCTCTTAGGGCTGCTTTTAAGTTGTCCCAGAGGTTTTGTTGCATTGTATTCTCATTTTCATTTAGTTCCAGGAATATTTTTATTTTTTTTTAATTTCTTATTTAACCCATTATTCATTCAGGAGTGTGGTGTTTAATCTCCATGAGTTCCTATGGTTTTTAAAGTTGCTTTTGCTGTTCATTATAAGCTTTATTACACTGTGGTCTGATTGAATTAATGGAATTATTTCAATTCTTTTTGAATTTGTTGAGTTTTGTTTTGTGTCCCAGGAGGTGATCAATTTTAGAAAACATTGCATGAGATGCTGAATAGAAAGTGAATTTTTGGTGTGTGGGTTGAGTATTCTGTACCATTGGGTCCATCTCTTGTAAGCTGTTATTTAATTCAGATGTCTCTCTGTTTATTCTTTGTCCAGTTGATCTGTCCATTGAAGAGAGAGGGGTATTGAATTCACCTACTGTTATTGAAATTGGGTTAATCTGTGTTTTATAGTCATGGATTACTTTTTATGGATTTCTGTGCACTAGAATTTGGTACATGTGTATTAATGATTGTAATATGTTCTTGGTCAATTGTTCTTTTATTAGAATGAAGTTACACTTTATTTCTTCTGACTAGTTTTAATTTGAATTCTATTTTGTCAGATATTACAATTGCAATACCTGCTTGCTTTTTAGAGCCATTTGCTTGGAATATTTTTTTCATCTTTTCACCCTATGATAGTGTCTATCCTTGAAGGTGAGATGAGTTTCTTGAGGACGACAAAAAGTTAGGTTTTCCTTTTTGATCCATTCTACTAGTCTGTGTCTTTTGACAGGGGAGTTGAAGCCATTGATATTTCTTTAAGTTTATGGGCGTATTTTGAATTTCCATTATTACATCATCCTTTTTTTTTTCTTTTTATTGCCTCTTGAGTGTGCTCATTCCTGTCTTCAGTCCTTTGTATTGTTTCAAGTATTCTCTGTAGGGCTGGTTTGGTAGACATGAATTCGTTCAGCATATTCATGTCATAAAAATTTTTCCATTCCCCTTCAACCTTAACAGATGGTTTTGCTGGACAGAGTATTCCGGGTTGGCATCCAATGTCATTTAGAGCTGGGAATACTTTGGTCCAGGCTCTTATGGCTTTCATAGATTGCACTGAAAAATCAGTTATGAGTCTGATGGATTTTTCCTTTATTTGTAACTTGTTTTTCTCTAGCAGCCTTCAGTACTCTCTCTTTGTTCTGTATATTTGATGTTTTTACTATGATATGCCATGGGGATTTTCTGCTCTGGTCATGTCTAGTTGATGTTCTATGTGCTTCTTGAATTTCTACAGGTAAGTCTTTCCTTAATTTAGGGAAGTTTTCTTCTATAATCCTGTTGAAGATCTGTTCAATGACATTGGCCTGAGATTCTTCTCCTTCCTGTATACCTTATATTTGGTCTTCTCATGTTGCCCCACATTTCCTGCATATTCCCTTCGTGTGTGTGTGTGTGTGTGTGTGTGTGTGTGTGTGTGTGTGTGCTTTAATTTTATAGTCTTTGGTTAAGGACTCCAGATCTTCAACTTTGTCATCCACTCTTTATATTCTGTTTTCTGTTTCATTCATTCTGCTTGTGAGACTTTCTGCTTGTTTCTTCTTGACTTATTATTAGGTTCTTCGATTTCATACAGATTTATGTTTGGGTTTTCCTCACTATTTCTATGTCTCTTGTGAATCAGTTTTCAAGTCATGAATTGCTTTGGATATTTCATTAAACTGCATATTTGTATATTCCTGAGCTTGCCTCACAAGTACTTTGAGTTGTCTGTGTTTTCTGTAAGTTCTTTGATTATGTGTATAATTCTTCTTTTAAATTCTAATTTCAGCTTTTCCTCGGAATGGTTCTCATTATAGTGCACTTCTAGAGGGGGAGTGGGTTTTGTTGGGGACATAGCCCCTTGGTTTTTCATACTGTTTGTGTTTTTTGCACTGCCATTTGCACATATGAATGTTCTTTGTTGGTTATCTGACAAGTATTATTTCTGTTTGACTTTTGTTTGAGTTTTGGTATGTTTGTATTGTTAATGTAGCTTGGTTACTTTTTATTCCCAGTCCTAGGTGGGCAGGTCTGCTCAGCAGATCAGGAGCAGAGGAAGATGAGGGTTGGGATTATCTGAGGTGGTGCCTAGTTGTTTTTCAGGTATGGGTTGGGGAGATAGTTCAGAGGTCTAAAGTGGAAACTTTGATGTCTGCCTGTGTCTCAGGTTGGTAGGATGAGAGTAGGGAGGATGTGAGGAAATGAATAGAGAGTAAATCCAATTTTGACTTACTAGTGTCCTAGGTAGGGTAAGACTGCTGGGGCAGGTCAGGTTGCTAGGAGAAATGGGGTTTGGGGTACCTGAAGGGAGGACTGAGCCACCTTTGCTAGGGTGGTTGGTGATTCAGGGATAAGGATTTAATCCAGAGAAGGGATTGGTGTCTACTGGGATCCTAGTCTTAGTGAGGACAGGGTGGGGACGGAGGAGAGGAGCCGAATGGAGTGGCTGGTGGGTGGGTCTGACTTACCAAGGTCCTCAAGGTGGCAGGTCTGTGAGCCAGGTCAGCCTGCCTATTTCCCAGACTGGCAGGGTGAGGGTGGGAGGATGTGAGGGAATGAATAGAGATCAAAGTGGGGTTTGACCCATCAGTGTCTTAGGTAGGGTGAGAATGCCTGGAAGGTCACCTTGCCAGGAGAGATGTTTGAGGTACTTGAAGGGGGACTGAGCCACCTACATACTAGGGTGGTTGGTGATTAAGGGATAAGCATTTACTTCAGAGAAGGGATTGGTGTCTGTGATGTTCCTGGTCTGGATGTGATTGTAAGCTTTTAAGCACCTAGTCAATCCACATATAGCCAGAGAGAATCTCTCTTTAGACATTAGTAATGGCAGATACTTCCATCAGCTTGATTATAAGTACTAACACATACTCAGGATCTTATAAAATTTAAAGTTAGCAGATAGTGACCCTTCGAAATTAATGCCCTGACTTTTGTCAATTCCCAGTTTAAGATCCAGTAGATTATAAACTATCTGAAAAAATGTGTATAGGTTATAAGCAACACAGGTCCTTTGAGTCCATTTGGCCAGTTGTGAATTTCTTTTTTTTTTTTTTTTTTTTTTTGTGTTTTTTTTTTTATTTGCTATATAGTGAAGCTTCTTTGGTAAAAATTGAAAGATGCACAGGAAGAGGTCATTTTGATTCAGTTTAATACTATATCTGTTTAACAGAAAACTAGTATTGTCCAGTGACAGGGCTCCATCCAATCAAATAGACCTTAAATCCAATTATAAAATGGTTGGTTACTCTCATAATAACCATGCCACTATTGCACCAGTGGGCATACCTTGCCTGAGCAATTGTTGTAGGTTACAGGATTCACAGCTGGGTAAGGTTGGTGATTAATTTTCTCATCATATAGCATATATAACAAACACATTTTTGTACTATGAAAGTTAGTCGGTAGAGATGATTCTTTAAAGTCAGCACCAGACTAATCTCTTCTTTTTTGCTTTCCAACTCATGTATGTAGTGTCTTCAGAAACAGAGATGTACTGTGAAGTTATAGTGGATTACCAAGAAGAGGGATAATGACCAGTACTGAGAGTCTGTGAGACCACTGGACAACATCTTTAAAAGATGGAGTCCATTCCTGGCATTGAGATTTTATTTTGTTATCCTATGCTGTCTAGTATGAGCAATGCCCCTGTTAAAAGGTAACTTCTTTTTATTTATTTTTATATTGTATATGTATGTACTTTAGGAAGCTTCTCTAATGGAAGGTTTCCCTATGCCTTTTCTAAAGGACTTTAGTGTTGGTTACCCTTCCCCACAATCCATCCTCTACCCTGCCTTCCTATTCCATTTCCTATTTAACCCTTCCTAATTTATTATTTCTTTTTCCCCTTTTATACCATTGTGGTCTAACACCCCTCTCTGGAGGTCTGCTTCACCCCCCATGGATGTTTATTAGTTTCCTAATTTCTCTGAATTTTCAAGTTGAAACTTGCATATTTAGTATGTCAAAGCTATCATCCAGCTATCAGAGAAAAAATGCAATATTTTTTCTTTCTGGGTCTGTGTCACCTCACACAGGAAGATTGCTTCCAGTTCCATCCATTTACATGTGCATTTCATAATTTTGTTTTTAAGAAGTGCTAATATTGGGCGTGATAGTGCACGCCTTTAATCCCAGCACTTGGGAGGCAGAGGCAGGGGGATCTCTGTGATTTCAAGTCCAGCCTGGTTTACATAGCAAGCTCCATGCCAGTTGGGACTAAAGGGAGACCCTGTCTCAAAAGGACAAAAAAAAAGGTGTTAATATTAGATTGTGTATATGTTCCACATCTGCATTATCCATTCATCAGTGGATGGACATCCGGTTTGTTTCCAGTTTCTGGCTACTATGAAAAGGGCAACAATGAACGTGGATGAATGGGTATTTCTGTACTAATGTATAGAGTCTTTTAGGTATATGGATAAGAGTGTTATGTTTGATCAAATTGAAAATAAATTTCAAGTTTTTTGAGGAATCTTCACACTGATTTTCATAGTAGCTGCACCACTATGCATTCCTACTAGCAGAGGATAAAAGTTCTTTATCCACATCTTTGCCAGCATTTACTGAAATTTTCTTTTGGATATTAGCCATTCTGAATAGAGTAAGATGAAATCTCAAAGTGATTTTAATTTCTATTTCCCTGATTACTCAATATCTTTAACATTTTTACTGTATTTCTCAGGCATTTGCATTCATGTTTAAAAAAACTCCCTGTTTTAGTTCCTTGCACCAACATTTAGGTTTTTCATGTTTAGTTTTTTTTTTTTTTTTTTTTTTTTAGTTCTGTCTATATTCTAGCCCACTAATCTTCGTCACCGGTTCAGCTGGTAAAGATGTTTTTCCCATTCTGTAGATTGCCTCTTCACTCAAATGATGGACTCTTTGCTGTGTAAAAGCTTTTTAGTTTCATGAGGTCTCATTTATTTTCAGTTCTTGGACTTAGTATTTGCTCTATATGATTCCTTTTCAGAAAGTCCTTTCATGTAAACCTTGGTCCTCAGTTCTAATCCATTGATCAATGTGTCCTTTCATTGCCAGTAAAATGTTTTAGTATTGTAGTTATGTAATATAGTTTGAGATCTGGGATGGTAATGCATCCAGTTCTTTTATTGTTCAAGATTATTTTGGCTTTCCTCGTTTTTGTGTTTCCATATGAAATTCCAGATTATCTTTTTCAATTTCTGTGAAGAATTGTGTTGGAGTTTTAGTAGGTATTTCGTTGAATTCGTAGATTGCTTTTTGTAGGATGGTCATTTTCACAATACTGAGCCTACACATCCATGAGCATAAGAATTTTCCATATCTGGTATCTTCTTCAATTCCTGGCTTTAGTGGAGAGACACATTTAAGGACATTTGTGGACACAAATTAGACTCTATAGGCCCTTCTAGAGTACATTAATATGGGCAGAAGGTAGTAAAAGGAGGTAACCATAGGGGTTGGGATGTAAATATGATCAAACTATATTATATGAAACCCAGAGAATTCAATTAAATTAAAAGTTATTGATCTAAACTTGCTATCACAAGGACTGCCTTAAAGAAACAACTATAGGGGCTGGAGAGATGGCCTAGCGGTTAGAGCGCGACCGCTCTTACCGAGTGACCCGGGTTCGTCTCCAGCACCCACATGGGGCCAAGAACCGTTGAAACTCCAATTCAGAGAGAGAACTCAGTTCCAGGGAATCCGCAACCCTCTTCTGACCTTCGCGGCATTGCTGCGAACGAACGGGTGCACAAACTTGCATGCAGATAGTACATTTATACATATACAAAAATAAATAAAATAAAAAAAAAGAAACAAAAATATATATGCGCGGGCAATGGTGGCACACGCCTAAACCTAGCACTTGGGATGCAGAGGCAGGCGGATTTTTGTTGGTTCAAGGGCCCAGCTTGGTCTACAGGTGAGTTCCAGGCCAGCTGAGGCTACAGGGGAGACCTGTCTCAAACAGACAAAAAAAAAAAAACACAAAAGAAAAAAAAAATATATTGATCAAGGTTTATTTTTGGACCACCGAGGTTTTGTTAATTGACCTTCTATGTGTTTCATCTATACAGGACGTTTCTATTTCCTGCCATAGTCTCATAAAATACCCTGTTATTGTTTATTGATTTTAAGGAGTTCTTTTTAAAGATTCACTTTTCTATGCCTACTCTTAATAATTAGCCACCCATTACTTACTTTTTTAATTGAATATTTCTCTTTAGAAGGTATGATCCAATAACCCTCCCTTCTGCAATAATGCATAAACAAGCAATCTCTTCTTGCCTAAAGACTCTCTAATAAGCTATATATTTCATACTTGGCCATATCTTCTTAGTCCTTGTCTATTGGAAGATATAGAATTCTAACCATTTAAAAAATATTTATAGACTTCATACAGCACTTTCCTTTATAGTGTGGCAGCAAAATGTTCCATGTGATTATTCTTGTGTATATTGTCATTCTTTCTTCATTAAATCCTCACAAATTCTAATTGTTCTGTTCCAAAAAGAAACATTAAATGTTCAACAGTTTTTTTGTTGTTGTTTGTGGTGTTGTGTTGTTTAAATTTTTTTATTTTATGCTTTGTGCATTTCTACATCCTTTCCAATTCAGTTCAGGCATATTTCCCTTTACCTCCCCCCCCCTACCCCACCCCACCCGAGGGATCATGCAGTTGATTAACTGTCCTGGCATTATTTTTCTCCGTTCTTTTTTTCATTTTTAGCTATAAGTGATAAATCCATGAGTACAAGCATCACTCATGTAAACCAATTTGCAGGCTGGTGTGCCGAAACCCCCACAGCCCCACCTTCCAGCGTGGGGGGAGGGGTTGTATGTACAATCAGGTTGATCAAAATGAGGGTTCGTCCAGACTACATTGCTTAGTTTCACCATTCCACCCCAATCGCAGCCTTTACATTCTACCACAGCCCCTCTTCCGCAGAGCAGATTATTCCCTGGGCTTAGGAAAGGGGCACAAGGTGGCGGATGAGGAGCAGAACAGTCCACTCTCTCCTGAGCTGGTTGTTTGGACTCTGTCAGTTCTGGCTGTTCCTTTCATGGGCTGACAAATTGTCCAGGAATAACCTTTCGACCTACTAATGAAGCAAAAGCAATTAGAATATATAGGTATTTAAACAGCATTAATAGTTATGGAGGTTACTTGGTATAGACACACATATATTCGATGATATGTTAATCCCTGAATTTACATTTTTTCCCTGTTACGTATGACAGGGTCTTATTGTGGCTTATGACAACTCCTAAACTGTAGAGGATGGACGCTACATCCCCTTACACCTATTACATTTCAACCGTTTTTTTTTTTTTTTTTTTTTTAAATTTTATTTATTTCTGTATGTGTATGAATGTACTGTCTGCATGCAGGTTTGTGCACCCGTGTCGTTCAATGCCGCGGAGGTCAGAAGAGGGTGTCGGATTCCCCTGGAACTGGAGTTCTCCTGGAATTGGAGTTTCAGACGGCTCTCAGCCGCCATGTGGGTGCTGGGGATCGAACCCGGGTCCTCTGCAAGAGCGGTCGGCGCTCTTAACCGCTAGGCCATCTCTCCAGCCCCAATGTTCAACAGTTTTTATCAATATCAACTGGCTTCAACCTTCTATCAAAATTCCCAATACAGATTTCTCTCACATTTTTCTTTTCTTAAAGGAGACACTGACTTAAAGCTTAAACTTTAAAAAGGGGACTTTTTCATAGATGGTTAGATTTACCTGTTTGTTTGATTGGTTGATTTTTTTTGTTTGTTTTTAAAGCTTCATCTTTCCTTAGAGTAGGCATTGAAAAATTAAACCCCTCTTTAGAAATTTTAAAATGGTTATTTCTACCCAGTATATACAAACAGATCTTTTTTACCCCAAATCAACAAAGAAGTTATTATTCTTACTCAAAAGGCCTAAACTAGAACCATCCAAGTTAGCAGACAAGATCTTGATATTATTTATCAGTGCATATTTTTAGATAACCCCCTAAACAAGACATGATTAAACAAACTCATTTACTATTCAAAAATCAAATACCTAAACAAAAATGGGAGAATAAAGGATTAATTGCTCAGTAAAAACTTGCTAAAGCAAATTTACTTTAAATATGTTAAAGCAACATATACTTTAATTTTTTTATTCATTCCTTTCAACTTTCCCCCAACACTTGCTGAAAAACTATCTTATGTAACCCTAAACCCCACGATTTTATATAAACTTCTCTAAAGGTCAACTAATGACTGGATCTCATCCCACTCATTAATTATAGCTGAGACTCCACCTCTGTGCTTTCTCTTACAGGCTCTCTCTGGACCCCAGTGTGATTGGTAAAGCTGTTCCATGAGTTGGCACCAGAAGACAACAACCTGAGAATAGAAGAGAGACCCTCTCCTGAATTTCAACAACGTGAATAGCCATCTTGTTTGTGTTCCTTCGCCTGGTAGTGGTGCCCTGCCTGTGTCAATTTTTCTAGAGAATTTCCCAATATGATATCATGCTGAATCATGCCACTTCTCCACCAAACTGGACATTAACCAACATATCACCCAGTGACTTCCCTGATGGACTTGCTTCTTTAATAAAACAACAAAAAAGAACTCTGAGAATGTGAGAATGATCTTTACATGCTTCTTCATTAATAAAACAAGGGTAAACTGTGGAAATGGCTTTTAAATATGGACAAATTACTTTTACCTATATTTGCAACCAAAATGTTAATCATAGCTTGTTTATAATAAAGATAAGCTCATTAAGCCATGTGCTCCTCTTGTGTTCTGGGCACATGGATTTAATTCTTCCTGATCCTTGCTCTCAACCTAAATCAAACTCTGTGTGTGTGTGTGTGTGTGTGTGTGTGTGTGTGTGTGTGTGTGTTGCATACTTGTTGGGAACAGGAAGATTATCCAATTTGTGTTTCAAATAGCAGGCATTAAATGGATAAAATCTCTGTGTAGTTCTATGTGTGATATTCTAGGTCAGTAAGGATCAGAAAGGGCAAAGCTGTTCTTTGATAAGGGTCCAGTCCAAATTTTACTTCCAAAATTCAGGCTGTATATACTGTTTCAATAAAAGAAGAGTGAATCCCTTGTTTGAAAGCAAAGTTTTGAGAGAATTGTTTGGAAGCAAAGTTCTGAGAGAATTCTAAAGAAAAAGGTTCTCAGCCATTCAGTTCAGGTCAACTCTTGGCTTAAGATGAATGCTAACAGTCAGACTGCTTTTTATTCAGGCATAGCTATAATGGGGCATCACATAGGAAACATTGCATTGTATTGTTGTTTTCAATTTCTAATTTCTGACCTGATCTTGCTTATCTATTTCCATCTACTAACTTGGCATTTGTCTTATTGTTGGCTTTTTAAGGTACATCATTATTAATTTGTAATCCCTCTGTTATTTAATGTAAGCACTTAGAGTGCCTCTCTTAGTACTGCCTTCTTTATATCCTGTGTATTTGAGTATGTTACATTTTCAATTTCATTCAGTTTTTAGAATATTTAAATTTTCTTAATTTTTTCAATGACTCATTCATTATTTAATAATGTGTTTTTAGTCTATGAGTTTATATATATATATATATTCCATTTTCTCTTGCTCTTAATTTATAGCTTTATTTTATTATAGTTAGATAGATTATAAAATGATTTCAATTTCCTTGAAATTATGAAGGCTTGCTTTGTGTAAAATTATACAATTTATTTTAGAGAAAAAAATCCATGTGCTGTTAAGAGGAATAGATATTCTGGATAGGGGGAATGTTTTATTGAAGCCTTTTAGATCCATTTGATCTATGGTATCATTTAACTTAAGTGTTTTTATTGACTTTTTGTAGAGATGACTTGTCTATTCTTTAGTATGGTATACTGAAGTAGCCTACTGTTACTGTGTTATGGTTAATGTGGGTCTTTGAATTCAGTAGTATTTTGTTTTATGACAATTAGATGCGCTAGTGTTTGGTGCATATGTGTTTATAATTCCTCTTGATGTATTGTTCCCTTAGTAAGTATGAACTGACCTTTATCTCTTCTTAAAATTTTAAGTTAAAATCCCTTTGTCAGAACATTGACCTAATCTTTCTAGTTATATTTGCCTAGAATAAATTTTACCATCATTTCAGCCTAAGGCTGCATTTGTCTTTGATAGTAAGGTTCATTTTCAGAGGCAAGAAAAAGATATATCCTTTTTAAAAATGTAATCTGCTGGTCTTTGTCTTTTGACTGGGGAATAAATTCCATTAACGTTCCATGTTATTACTGAAATGTATCAACTCCCGTCATTGGGTTGATTTTGTAGTATCTGGTGTCTTCCCATTTCTGTTCCTTAATAACTCTTCTAGCATGGTGTATTATTTTGTGGAGCCTCATGGATATATTTAACTTTCCCTTCAGTCCAAGGGATTACTTCAAGTATATTCTGTACTGCTGGTTTAATAGTCATTAATTTGTTAGTTTGATTTTTTTCATGGAAAGTTCTTTTTTCACCTTCAACTATAACGGAAATTGTTTAATAGCCACAGAAATCTGAGTTAGTAATTATTACCTTTCAGTATTTCAGATACACCATTACAGGTCTAAGGAGATGTCTCCACAGTTAAGATCACAGGCTACTCTTCTAGAGGGCCTTGTTTTCCTTCCTGGCTAACAACCCCTTGTAAATCCAGGTCCAGGGAAACCAAAGCCCTCTTCTGTCCTCCACCAGAACTGCACACATATGGTACATTTGTACACATGCAGGCACAACACTTGTTTATTTATACACATAAAATAAATAAATATACAAATATATCATTCTAGGTTCTCTCATCCTTTATCACATATTTTGAGAAATCTGCTATAATATAGATGGGTTTGTCTGTATATGTGACTTGGTGCTTCTCTCTGTAGATTTCAATATATTTTTCTTTGGTCGCTACAGTTTTAATCTGCCATGGAGAGTTTCTTTTCTGGTCTTGTCTCTTTGGTGTTCTATATACCTCCTGAATCTTTATGATCATCTGTTTCTATAGATTTGAGAAGTTTTATGTAATGAGTTAATATATTTTATGCATCTAGCCTGAAATTCTCCTTCTAGCACCATGATTTGTAAATTTAATCCCATAATTATGTCCCACTGACTTCACATGTTGCAATTAAAATGATTTTTGTTGATGTGTGAATGTTCTCTTATATTCCTGATAGTCTGTCTTCCCCTTGATTCATTTTGTTGGTGAGGCTTTCTATTGAGTTTTTATCTCATTGACTGAGTTTTTCATTTATAAAATTTCAATAGTTTGATTATTTTCAGTATTTCCATCTCATTTTTGAATTCCTGTTTCATATTCTCTATTGACTTTGTTACTTAATTCATCTTTTTATTTGTATTTTCTTTGAATTCATTTGAGTTTATATATATTATCTTTCTCTTATATATATAATCATATATATATATATATATATATATATATATGTATGTATGTATATATATTATCATTCTCTTAAATTCCTTGTCTGAGGAATTCACCCCAATTCACTCTTACTGGGAACTGTTTCTGTGGAACTGGTATTTTTCCAAGTTTGTTTCCCTTGATATTTCATGTTTATTATGTACCAAATTAATGCTTACAAATCTTGGGTTATTTCATTGATTGTATTATTTTTATCAGCTGCATTCTTTCAACTGAAGTATTTGCAACACTGAAACAGGACTTGGTTATAGTAGAATTGAGGTAGATGTCTTAAAAGTTAAGCCTTCAGTCCATGTGCTCAGGGAAACTAAGATCATCTCTATACATTCTCTAAGAGTATCATATAAACTATAAGTTCTGGATGGGCCCACTATGCAAATGTCACACTATTTCCTTAAAAGCTTCAGTAACTATTAGAACATAAATGGACAAGGTTATCATGTGTACTTGGATATTATGATTACAAATGGAAAGGAAATAGGCTGGGTAAGTATAGTCATAGGTAGAAGATCAATTGAGAAAATTCACTGTAAGAAAAATATCTGGTATGAGAATGTTTAGACTCTGTTACTGTCCCCAGAATTTAAAGATTATTGAAGTTTCGAAAAGTTATACTTAATCAGTAAGAGGGGGAGAGGATGGGAGAGAGATAAAAAGTGAGGTAGAAATGAGAGGGAAAGACGATAGGTATGTTTAGAGAAAATAATAGGAAAGACAGAATAATGGAATGGATGGAAAAACATAAAAAAATAATCATACCCTATAACCAAGCAATATACAAATGAAAAGATGACCATTTCAAGATAAGTATGCCAGAGTAATGATTTCTAAAAAGAGAAAGTTAAAGATTATATTAACTGTAACAAGAATAAGACAAAGCATAATAAAGGTACCACAGATACTTTAAAATCTTTTATAGGTTATGCCGGGCATGGTAAGACACGCCTTTAATCCTAGCACTTGGGAGGCAGAAGCAGGCGGATCTCTGTGAGTTCAAGGTCAGCCTGGTCTACAGAGCGAATTCCAGGACAGTTAGGGATACAGGGAGACCCTGTCTCAAAAAGACCAAAAAAATCTTTTATAGGTCAGTATTTCTTCCTTGGTAGGATAGATTTTGAATTCATTACGTCTCTGTGATGTCCCATGTGCCAAACTATATTGATGGGAGAAGTGCATGCAGTTTGTAAGTCCATTTCAAACCTATGAGAGGAGGTTTGGGATATGTGGTGCCCCACTGGAGTTTATACCATTACCTTGTGGACTGAGCTTCTAGAAAGAACTGAACTGAATAGTATTGTTCTCCATTCTCCCCTTGGTGTTCTCTCCAGGTGGACAGTGCTGTGTAGTGTGGAAGCTCTTCTCGTGAGTACCCACCAACCTCAGGAGCAGTCTTGGAAGAAAGATAGGCTGTCACATTGTCACACTTCACATCCTGGGCTCACATCTCACAGAAGTATGTAAGAACCTTGAAAATGTTTACCTACAGGCCTTGCTTTGGTTCTTCCCTCAGGATGTTTAGTACTGATGCTGCCATAGAGAAGAGAGGAGGTTGTAGGATGGTGTCTGAAAGTCCTAATAACTTTAAATAAGCCCCATGTTTTGCTTCAGTGTCTTCAGTTCCTGAACCTCATGACCAGCTAATTGTTCATGAAGCACTGCTGCATGTGAGGGTATGTTTTTCCCTGGCAGTCTCCACTGACCTTACTGGGGCCAGTTGAAATGGGTAAAAAGTGGTTCTAAGCTATTTCTGCCTGCCTCTCACTGGCTTGATGATAATGCTACTGTCTCCTATGGAATAAAGATTACTATGTATTCTCTTGACTATTATCTTTCACTGAGTCAAATCAATGGTTTGTAATCTGCTAATTCCATTTTTTTTAATTAGCATGTATCACAATAGGTTTCATTATGACATTTTATATGAACTTTTTGTTCATCATCCTGTTCTAGTCTTCACCTGACTCACTATGTGACCCATTTGTACCCTTCCTCTCCTCAGCATTCCTTTTGTATGTTCAAGTCACTTGTCCTCTTTTTCTCCTTGCATGTCTATATACCCTTAATCCTTCTCTCATGGTTCCCTTTCTGATTTCATGATATAAAATCATCCACAAATATACAGTCATATATTTAAATTAATATCCAATATCTGCATATGAAAGAAATATGGCCTATTGGGACTTTTAGTCTGAATTACTTCACTTACCATAAGAATTTTCTTTTTTTTTTAAATTTTATTTATTTCTGTATGTGTATGAATGTACTGTCTGCATGCAGGTTTGAGGACCCGTGTCGTGCAATGCCGCGGAGGTCAGAAGAGGGTCTCGGATTCCCCTGGAACTGGAGTTCTCCTGGAATTGGAGTTTCAGACGGTTCTCAGCCGCCATGTGGGTGCTGGGGATTGAACCCAGGTCCTCTGCAAGAGCGGTCGGCGCTCTTAACCGCTAGGCTGTCTCTCCAGCCCCAAAGAATTTTCAAATCCATCATCTGAAAATTGCATAATTTCATTTTATTTCATGGCGGAATAAAATTCCTTTCTTTTGTGTTATATGTATCATATTTGCATTATCTATTCATTGTTAATGGGCATCTAGATTTGTTCTATTTCTTTGCCATTGTGAATAGTGTAGCACTAAACATGGATGTAAAAGAATTGCTATCATAGGACTTAGAGTCCTAGGCTGTGTGCCTAGTAATGTTTAATTGGGTCAATTGGTAGTTCTTTAAGAGTGGAGAAAGGAAATTGAATACTAGGAAGTATTCATTGTTTTCTGATTCTGATTGTGAATGAGATATGACCAGATGCTTTGAGTTCTTGCCATGTTGATTTCCCCACCATGATGGATTGTACCTTATATCTGTGAATGAGAATAAACCCTTTTGCCTTTAATTTGTCAGGTTACAACAGAAAGAAAAAAACTAAGACAATATCATTAAGATAAAATTTGGTTCATTACTCAAATTGAGAATGCTGTTTATCAGTTACTGACTTCTCTTGGGAAGAAAAATCAGAACATAGTGAACTGACTTGGACCATGGGGAAAGAGAAAGGGAAGGTAGAAATTCTTTCAGAGGGAGTTACAGAGTTGCTTGAAATGTATCTGAGAAAGAAGTAACAGAAAAAAAATATAGATAAAAAAAAATTTGAAACCTTTGAAATATAGACATCTCCCTTTTATGAAAGAAATAGTTCCTGCCAATGTCTTTTATGCTTCCTGGGGTAAAGATAGACTATTAAATTTCTTTGGGGATGCTTATAGGTATCACTGAAAGTAAATGTCCTATACTGTTTGGCTTAAAAATAAAGTTTTCCCAATTGCAGATGCAAATATCTTAATTTTGGAATTCAAAAAGAACCCACATTTGACCTTCGTGATTCAGCTCCAGGCCTTCTTGTCCACCTTTGTAAGTACTGACTATAAGAACCTCCTTAAATATTTTTCATATGTCCAGTTTAAGTTTCCAGGCCGTAGGGGGAAGGAGCTGGTTCTTTCAACAAATTTCAGACTATGATGATCACTTTTCCACAATCCTTTGATTATGATCAAACTGAAGCTATGTGTGGGGTCAGCTGTGTAGCTTTTGAGCATGACTACCCAGGAGTTATCTTTAGACTATTTTGGATCATTTATGTGTCTTGTAAACACAGTTACCTTGCTGCAAGTAGGGTACTCAAGAACTAGGTAACTGGCTTTTATGTAACTTCTGGGAGAGCAGAAGTCCTTTGATCTTTTGGAGAGTCCCTGTTAAATTGATGAACATCGTAGGCAGGTGTTACAATGTTTCCATTAAGGCTCCATTTTTATATCACATTCTTTAGGGCTGGAAATAATATCTCTTTGAATATCACAGCAAAATTTTCTCTCATGTAAAATCGTTGGGGTTAGACTAAAATGGGTTGGTCATATTGAAAAGTAAATGCAACTCACTAAGCAAAACAAATTATAGTTTACATAGCACTTATCACAAACTAGCAAAAACAAAACTCTTAAGATTCTAATCAGTAAAAAATATGCCCTCATCTGGGACCAAACCTGTATACATGAAACCCTACTAATTATCAGAGAGAAGAGTTAGAAAACAGTTCAAATAAAGCTTAGTCTCAATCAAAGAGATTGTTTCCTTTCTGATAGTTCCCCATATTTTAAAGGGTTTGTTATTGTGTTTGTTTTTTGCCCAAGTCACTAATTCATGTATCCACTTTGGTAACTTTTGTATCCTTGAGTCCTCCATTTGACTGTTGATACATTTTAAAGGTAAGACTCTGAAACATATTTCTGACTTTCTTGCTGTCTCATAATCTGTTTTCCAGTATGGAAAGTTATGAACTTTGGGGATGTACTAGGATACTTTCTCATGTTTTATTGTATGTATTTTTTGTCTTTTACACATTTATTGAAATGTATGTCTCTTCTAGTATTTAGTTTTCCTCCTTTTAACATTGGTTGGTTGCTTGCTTTATAATAAGGGGGCAGGGGTCTTTTCCTAGACTTATTTTTAGGGCAAGACCTGACTACAGTAACAAGTATGATGGTTTGACAACAGTCCTAATATTATCTGAAAAAGAAGATACTTGCACGCTTATCTTGTCTCCTTTATAAGGTTTGGAGATAGGGATCTTAGTGTACTGGTTATAAAAATCATAATTTATAGCAATTTTGCCAGGTTTTTATAGATTTTGGGGAGTGTAATAAGGTTTTCAATATTTAAGTATTGAAGTAAAGTTAGAATGGGGTTTCCTCTTTCCTCTGGTTTTGCTCAAACATCATTCTACCCAATTCAGAAAACAAATTTCTTCCTTTGAAATAATAACAGGGTGATTTCTTTGCCTAGATAAAGGAACATGGAAACCAGTTCTTTTCAAAGGAAATATTCTTCACTACTGTCAAAACATTTAATTTCTCACAAAAATTCAGAGTTAACTAAGGACTTTGAAAAGTGCATTCCTATGAGATGAAAGCATTATAAAGATCATAACCATCAGGTTGAAGGTCTTGCTTATTGAAAATGACATCAAATGAAGGATTCTACTATAGTTTCTGTCAACTACAAAGAAACCTAAACATACCTGAAAAGAGGTAATCACAACTAAGGGATTTTCTCCATTAGATTGACCTATGGACATGCTTGCAGGGGGGAGGGGGGTTTCCTTAATTTTTAACTGATGGAGAAAGGCCCAGTCCACTGTGGGCAGTATGATCTCTGGTCAGGGGATCTGAATTCTTTAACAAAGGCAAGTGAGCAAGCCAGGGAGAGCAAGCTAGGAGAAACAATCCAGTAAGGAATCTTCCTCCATGGTCTGTGCTTCAGTTCCTGCCTTGTCTTCACTTAATGACAGACTGCTAGGTGTAAGCCAAATAAACATTCTTCCCTGTGCTGCTTTTAGTTAGTGTTTTATCACAGCAATGGAGAAGTCACAAATTAGAAAAGACTCCTTCCAATCTCATAGGAAGGAACTCTTTAAGATATTGTTAGCTAAACTAAAACTAAAGGGCTGAATTTATATTTATTTTCTTATTTTATAAAGGTACCTATTGTAGAGTGGACCTCTCACTCAGTGGAAACTCTTTAAGAATAATGTATTTATTGATTTTTGAGACTCTAATAAAATGTACATTGATCATATTTGGACCGCCCTCCCCTATCACCTCTCATATCCATCCTACTAGCCCTACCCACTTCACTTCATTTCTTCTATTAAATTTTTAAAGACCTGTTGTGTTCCACAAAGTTCCTGGGTGTTGGGGCCATACCCTGGAGCCTGGCCAGCCTACAAAGAAAACAGAATCTTGGAGCAACTGACTATTCCCAATAGTTCCTTAGCTATGGCTTGGGCTTTTTGTTCAAGTCTGCTATCCATGCTAGGATTTTTCTGGCTTGATTTATATGAGTTTTATGCATGTTGTGACAAGCACTATGGGTTTTTATGTGGCACTGACAATTTGTGTCTGGAAAACATAATGGTTTTTTTTTATTCATCCAGTACCTCTGGCTCTTGCCCCCTATTTGGAAATGATACCTGTGCTTTGAGAGGAGGGTATAGTAATGGTATCCCATTTGGGGCTGTGTACTCCACAGTCTCTTATTCTCAGCACATTATCTAGTTGTGGGGCACTGTGTTAATTGCTATCTACTACAAGCTATGGACAGCTGCCTTCTTTCCAAGCTTGGTTGCACCTCCTTGCCTCACAAAACTTGATTGTTGACCCTATTAAAAAAAAAAAAAAAAAAAAAAAAAAAAAGATGGGCAGAGAGAGTCAGTCACGCCTCCCAGCCAGCCAGTTGGCCCGAATTTCCAATGGAAGAGGAACTAAGATTAGAAGTAGAGGAAGCCATAAAGAAGCTCTCTTTTGGAAAGTCAGCATCCATTCCTGGATGGAGACTTTTTTGTGTGGCCTTGGTAGGGAGAACACTCATAGTTTTGTAAGTAACCCCCTCACCTATTGCTCTATTAGTAAGCCCAATTAAACGTTGCTGCAGTTTGGTGGAATCATAACTTACTTTGTCTTAAAGACTGAGGGAGGAGGGGACTGGACTCTGCTTGCCCCACCCAGAAGGAATTTTAGCAAGAAGTGGTGTAGTTTAGCAGGATACAACAAAACCCAGGATGCTTTGGGAAGAGCAAAGATGTTGTCTATAATATGGAAAAGGACACCAATAACTGTAGCAAAGCTGTATGAGGGGAAAGTGAGGGCAGAGGAAATTTTGGCATGGTGGCCTATCCCATAAGCCTGGAGAGGGTAGCGGCAGTGGCATGGATAGGGCAGAGAATAACAAGATGTGTAACAAAGGTGAACCCACCTAGGTGGATGATGCCTGTGGGGGAAATCCCAGGATGGCAATCTTCCTGTAGATGGTATGGATTGGCACACTTGCTTGATCAACGGGGTCCACCATGTGAGTATGAAGATGCTTTGTCGATGACAGAAGGTCGAGAGCAAACTTTGCCAGCCCTGGGAGTGGCTTGCTAAGGGCAGAAGTTTCATCCTGGCTGCTGCTTTCTGTAATAAGAGATCTGTCTCAGGTGGAGGTAGTAGCAAAGAGGGAGGCTGAAGGTGTAAAGGGGAATTAGAGCAAGAAAGGAATAAGAAGCTGACCTCATCAGTACTGGCGTCTGACCTTGCCAGCAAATTGCATAAAAGAGAGAAAGCAATAGAAGTATTAGCCTGCCATTTTTCTATGGCTAAGGGAACAGAAGGAGAAGAGAACCCAGATCAGATTGACAATACAAGGCTCAGCCTGGGACCTCAAAACCTGAAACCCATGGGAGTAGGCAGAAAGTAATAAGGAAGTGACCTAGAAATAGCTAAAGATGCCCTTCAGGTTCGACCTTTAATACAAAGAAAGAAAGAAATCCTTGTTTCAGCATGCTGAGGAGGCCTTAACAACAGTCCTATGTGGGAGACTATGGCAATCAGAAAACACTCAGCACTGGAGTTGTTGAATCCAGGGACGACTTTCAAATAAACAGTGAAGATAACCCCTCATCAATTGGCTTGTGAGGATTTGGGACCTGGGAGCAGATGACATTAATTTAAGTTCTGAAAAGCGTTAAAGCTCAGCAATATAACTACCAATCCCTCCTTGAGACACAGTCTTCATAACCTGAGGCAGCACAGAAGGAATCAGTCCCTAATGGACTGGCTTGTAGGAGCCATTAGAGGTACTTGGTCATCACCTGTAGAGGTTTCTGTGGCTATCAGGGGCTGGAGGACAATGGAAGAGGGACAAGCATTAACTGAGAGAACTAGGTAGAAGGAAATCAATGTGTAGTGCCCAGTTAACTGGATCAGATAGGACTGTGATTTAAAGAAAATTTGAGAAAGATTTAAGGAAGAGATTTAAGGAAGAACTTGATTGAGCAAGGGCCTCTATATTTGTATGGCGCTGAGTCCCTTAGTGGAGCAGAATCTTTATAAAGTAGGAGAACATGTAAAATATGTCTGTAAAAGAATAGAACAACTTAAAAGAGATATAAAAAGACAAAACAGAGTAAGAGGTCTGTGTGTGTTATTTGAAGGCAAATGTGACAAGATTTGTGTCGAGCCCAAGTTCCTGAAGAAAAATTGACAAAAAGCCAAATTCTGTGCTAAAAATCTTCTGGAATGCTTTGAAACCTGAGGAACAACTCACAAAGGGCGTGCAGAAGACAAAAAACTGTCCTGGAGTAATTAATAACCCCTCCCAATTAAACAGGGTACATTTCTCCCCTGTGAAATGTTATTCAAATGGTGGAGACAGTTTGCCTAGCCAGGCCCTCCCCCAACAACTAGCTGTGGTCAATGGAAAGACAACAGGTGTCCTACAGCCAGGAGTCAAACCTAGGGCCTGCCTGACCCAGGGAACCAACAGAACAGGTAAGAGGGTCCCTATTCCGCCTTGACCCTGTGCAGGGCCAGGCAGCTTGAGCCAGCTCCAATGAGTTTATCAAGAATAAAGAAAGACTCAGAAAAAGATGCAAGACATGTATGGCAGAGTACAAGAACTCAGGTGGGGTGGGGGGCATGGAAATGGAAGTGACTCTAAATTTGATTGAGAAATGATGTATGATGTATGGAAAAAGTTTAATAACAATAAAAAATAGATTAAAAAAGACACTGGGTTTAGTCCTCAGAACAAAACCAGCAAGAAGATGAATAAAACCCATGTAATATATGTACACCAGTGGATTTCCAATGCCAATCATGGTACCTGATACATAGGAAATTCCTAATAAATAATGAATAATTGAAAAAAAGAAATGCAGGGAGGCTCTTTGTTAAGACCCAGGATACCAAATGGTTTCAAGAAAATGACTAGAGATAGTGAAGAGCTAACTTAATTAATGCCTCTTATCTATGCTATTGTACGAAGCATGTATCTATTCATGAAACAATTGATACAAATGGATAAAATCTTTCTATGCTGTGTTGTACCTTGTTTATGATTGATTTAGCATATGGTGTTAATTTCTGTGTGCTTTACAGATGTGAAACCCATTTAAGAAATAGCAAATACACCTGAAGAGACAGGGATGGAAAATAAATTCATAGAGGGTACAAAGGCCAGATATAGCTGTGAAATTATTGAGAGCTTTATGGTCAGGTAAGGCCTTGTACAAGTGATAGCCACCAGGATAGTTGAGAAAATTCCACCTCAGCCTAGGCCTATAGATACCAAAGAGTAAACAGATATCTTATGAAAAAAAATAGAGATTCCCCAAAATTGTACATTGTTAAATGAAAATTCCAAAACCAGGAGGAGGTAGCCTCCGTATGAACTGCTGGCCAGGGAGGCCTTGGAGGCCCCCCAAATGATAAAGGCTATTGGCACTAATGTTGGTTGCACACCAGGAGTAGTCAGTAACGACCTATTGCTGAGGACACGCATGATGTCAGTGCAGGAAGGAGAGATCAAGCTGTAAATTCCCCACCACTAGATTGATGGCCTTCATAGTAAATCATTTGGGGAGAATGATCCCAAAGGTTCTGCTTAATGACAAACCCGAATCTGCATTATTGACATACCAAACAAGTTGTGCCAGCTGGTGCAATGGTAAAATGACTGGTATTTTTTTTTTGTCTTTTTGAGACAGGGTCTCCCTATAGCCCTAGCTGTCCTGGAACTCTCTCTATAGACCAGGCTGGCCTTGAACTCACAAAGATCCGCCTGCGTCTGCCTCCCGAGTGCTAGGATTAAAGGCATGTGCCACCACGCCCGGCTTATGACTGGTATTCTTACAACTGAAAAATTTCTGATTGGATTTAAGGCCCACCCCCTGGGGAGGAACACTCATCTGATACTACAAGTTACAAGTCAGGCCAACCCCTGGTGAGAGGTGAAACTATAGGTCACAGTGGAGAAGCCACTGCAATTGTTTTGTTAGATGTATGTGATGCACCTGCTAAGGTATCTTTCAAGCATTTGTGTTTAGGCTTGTAGGTTAGGTTATTATAACAACCCATGTTCGTTTAGATGTTTCTGCTTCTCTTTATTTGTGTTTTTCTAGTAGTAGGTATACCAGAGATAGATCAACAGCCATGTCTTAGAAAAAGATAATGAAAAAGGCCAAGAGTTCAGTATCTCACCACAGGAGAAGGAAGATCATACTACATGTATGTCACCCCCTCCAGGGTTCTGGATATAGGAGACACAGAGGCACCCTGGTTACCAGTGGTACCTCAACTTCCAGCATAGACCAAGTGAGAGTCTGTGCTCCTCAGTGGGGACCCGGATGGGGACACAGAGACTGCACCCTGGTTACTAGTACCTCAGCTTCCAGGGCAGGCCAGCCAACCTAGAGGAACAGGCTTTCAATGCAGCAAAGAAACACTTGAATTTCACATTAGATTACATACCACAAATCAAATCCACATGCCAAGAGCACAGTGAAAAATCAACAACATGGGAAAAGCAAATAATAAATCCCCACCAAACCCTATCAGTCCTATAGAAGACACCAACAATGATATATCCCTGGGGTAATCCAGGACACAGATCTTAAAAGAATGATCATGGACACACTCAATGAAATCAAGGAATATAAAAAACAAATCAAAGAAATAAAGATGAGAATGACCAACTCCAGAAGGAAATGAAAACAGAAGAGATACCACCCTGAAAGGAAAAAGGAAACTGACCACACAGACAAGTGAATCAAAGATCCAGAAGGAAAGAATGACAAGCTCCAGAAGGAAGTGGAAATACTAATGAAATCTCAGGCTGAAATAAAAAAGAAAATCAAACACTCATTCTGTCAACAGGAAAGGACAGGAGAAAGCCTTAGTAACAGAATGGATGAAACAGAAAATAAAATATCAAGACGAGAAGATAACATGAAAGAACTGGAGAGCTTAAGCAAAGACTATGAAAAATTAAACACACACACACACACACACACACACACACACACACAAGAGTGGAATATCAGGAAATGTGGGACACCATGAAGAGACCAAACCTCCAAATCATAGGTATAGAGGAAGGAGGAGAATCCCAGGATAATGGTATGGACCAGATTTCATAATTTTTTATGGCTGCTGGAAAGTAAGGATCTATGCCTGGATGAAGACTTTCCTGTGCAGCCTTTGAGGGGGGCGCCCACATTTCTGTAACTCCCTCACCCACTGCTTTGTTAGGAAGCCCAATAAACTTTGCTGCAGTTAGGCGGAATCATACTTCATTTTGACATAGGACCAAAGGAGGAGAGGACTGGAGGCTATATGCACCTCACAGAAGGAATTTTAACAATTGGTATAGTCAAGTAGGATAAGACAAAATTATGTAGCATGCATAAAATTTTCTAGCACTGTGAAAACCAACCAATAGGGATGAAGCTTCAAGGTCAGTAGCAGCTTGATTTCTCCACTTGTTCTATTACTCACATATGTAGCGTGTTCAGTGATAAGGTGTTGCTGCCAAGTTCTGGAGGATGACCAAGAACAGTGGCAATGTTCATTATTGTTTGCAGATCTATGGGGACCCCTAGTCAACAACCATAAAAGAGAAATTCTATTTCCGGCACTGGGCTTTTTTTTACTTGCTAACCTGCTATGTCTGGCAGAGTTCTTGTCCCCTCTTATATGGTAACTCCATGTAAAGTCTTCTAATATATATGCATATTTTTATTTTAACAAGCTTTTATAGTAATATGTTACCACAAAATCTTTTCAAATGGCATTTAGTGCTAAACTTCCCCATTCCTTCTTTTGTACCCTGAAGTCCCATTACCTACCCAATTTAACCCTTCCTATTACAATAGTTCCCTTTCTCACTTCATATTACTGCATTCTAGCTCATGTCCTATGAGCCCTCTCCCCTTCATGGCCCCTTACTAGTTTCCTGACATTTGCTGATGTTTCAGTTGAAACATATATGTCTAAAGATTCAAAGTTATCATCACATATAAGAGAGAATGTGAAATATTTGTCATTCTATGTCTGAGTTATCTCAACATGATTATTTCTAGTTCTATCCATTTATATGTACATTTCACATTTTCAATTTTTTGCCAGTCAAATAATATTTCATTGTATAAATGTAAAATATTTCCATTATCCATTCATTGGCTGATGGACATCCATGTTGTTTTCATATCCTGGCTATTATGAATACATCAGAAATATACATGGATAATTTTGGATCTCTGTAGTAAGTTATAAACTCCTTTGTGTACATGTCCAATACTGGCACAGCTGGAACATATGGTATATCTATTTTTTCTGGTCTTTTCGAGACAGGGTCTCCCTGTAGCCCCAGCTGTCCTGGAACTCACTCTGTAGACCAGGCTGGCCTTGAACTCAAAAAGATCCGCCTGCCTCTGCCTCCCAAGTGCTATGATTAAAGGTTTGCGCCCGTTTCTGAGGAACTTCCACATCGATTTCCAGACTAACTCTACTAGTTTGCACTCAGACCAGCAGTGAATAAATATTCCCTTTTCACTTCGTCCTTGCTAGCATTTGTTATCATGTTTTTAAATTTATTTTATTCTATTTATTTCTGTATGGTATGAATGTACTGTCTGCATGCAAGTCTGTGCACCCGTGTCTTGCAATGCTGCGGAGGTCAGAAGAGGGTGTTGGATTCCCCTGGAACTGGAGTTCTCCTGGAATTGGAGTTTCAGACGGTTCTTGGCCACCATGTGGGTGCTGGGGATCGAACCCGGGTCCTCTGTAAGAGCGGTCGGCACTCTTAACTGCTAGGCCATCTCTCCAGCTCATTTTTTAAGTTAGATTGTGACTATGGAAAAATGAAATCTCAAAACAGTTTTAATATGCATTCCCCTGATAGCTAAAGACAGTGAGCATTCTAAATATTTCTCACTGGATGTGTTATCACACAGCGTTAATCTCAAACTGTGGGAGACAGAGGCAGGAGGATGTCTATGCAAGTTCCAAGCCAGCAGGGGCTACAAGGATACCCTGTCTTAAAAATATTTCTCAGCCATTTTCATTTCATCTTTTTAGAACTTTATGGTAGTTCCTCATCACAATTTTAAATGGGTTGTTTGTGTTTTCAATCTTTAGTTTTTTGAGTTACTTATATATTCTAGAGACAGATCCTTTGTCAGATGTATAATACCTTCTTCTATTTCTTTTTATAGTAGTATGTCTCAAAGCCTTTTCAAATTATTTAGTATTATTTTATGATATGAGTGTTATGTATATGAGTGTTGTGCAATGCCCATAAACATGAGAAGAGAGCATCTGATCCACTGGAACTGGGGTTACAGATGGTTATTAGCTGACATGTAGGTGCTGGGATTCAAACCTGGATCTTCTGCAAGTGCAGTCAATGCTCTTAACTACTGAACCATCTCGTGAGCCCCTCAGCACTCTTAATATACAAGTCTTAGGGATGGAGAAATGTTCAGCAGTTAAGAGTACTGGTTGCCCTTGCAGAGGACACAGGTTTGATTCCCATCACCAACATGGCAGCTAACAACCACTTGTAACTCCAATTCCAGGGGATCTAATGTGCTCTTCTCATCCCTGTGGGCATTGCACAATACACTCATACAGATAAAATAATAAAAGTAATAAATAAAATATTTTTAAAAATATACAAGTCTTTCACTTTCTTGGTTAGATTTATCCCAAGATTTTGGGGGGCTATAATGAATGGGATTATTTCCCTGTCTTCTTTGTACCCTCCTCCCTATTTGTGTGTGTGTGTGTGTTTATATATAGGAAGTCTATACCTATTTTGTATCTTATTTTGGATCTTATTTTGTTCAATGTATTTATCAGCTCTAAGACTTTTCTGCTTTTTAGAGTCTTTTATGTGTAGCATCATATTATCTACAAATAAGTATATTTTTACTTCTTCTTTCCAATTGATATCCCTTTTTCTTTTTTACTTGTCTTAATTGCTCTAACAAAAACTTGAAGCACTGTATTGAACAGGGTTGAAAAGAGTAGATATCCTCATATTATTTCCGATTTTAATGGAAATATTTTGAGTTTTTCCATATTTAGCAAGATGTTGGGTGAGGTTTTCTTGGATATTACTTTCTTTATTTTGACATATGTCCCCTTATATTCCTAGATTCTCTGTAAATTTTATTATGAAGGGTGTGCTGGATAGCTTTAGTGTCAACTTGACACACCTGGGTTGAGGGAGCCTCAATTGGGGAATTTGCTCCATTGGATTGGCCTGTGGCCACATCTGTGGTGTATTGTCCAGATTGTTGAGCAGTGACAGTATAAGAAGGGAGGCTGGGCATGAGCCAGAGAGCAAGCCAGGAGCAAGCCAGTAGAGAGCAAGCCAGTGAACAGCAGTCCTCCATGGCCTCCAGGTTCCTGCCCTGAGTTCCTGCCTTGGGCTCCCTAAGTGATGAAATGTGACCCAGGAGATGTAAGCTGAATAAACCCTTTCCTCCCCAAGTTGGTGTTGGTCAGAGTGTTTTGTCACAGCAATGGAAGACAAACTAGAACAAAGGGGAAGTTAGAATTTGTCAAAGGCTTTTTCTCCCTCTAATAAGATGTTCATATGCTTTCTGTTCTTGAATCTGTTTATATGGTGTGTTACATTTGCAGATTTACATATGTTAAACCATCCCTGAATCTCTGGAATGAAGTCAACAGGATCATGGAAGATGATCTTTTGATGTGCACTTAAATTTGGCTTATAAGCATTTTACTGAAAATTTTTTGCATGTAAACTCATTAGGAAGATTGGCCTAAATTTTTCTTTTCTTCTTTTTCTTTTTTCTTTGTTTCATGGTTAGGTCTTTGTTTTTGGTGTCAGGGAAATACATGCTTCATAAAAAGAATTTGGAAGTGTCCCTTTTCCATTTTATAAAATAATTTGAAGACTATAGATGTTAGTTCTTCTTTGAAGGTCTGGTAGAATTCTGTACTCAATCCTTCTGGTCCTGGGTTCTTTTTATTGAAGTTTTGAGATTTACATGTAACAATTTAATATTTCTATCCCCTCACTTATGCATACCTCCCCTTATTGCCTGTGCCCAACTTAGTCTATTTCATATATATGAAATATATATGAAATATATATATATATATATATTTCATGTTATCTTCTCGTCTTGATATTTTCTTTTCTGTTTCATCCATTCTGTTACTAAGGCTTTCTCCTGTCCTTTCCTGTTGACAGAATGAGTGTTTGATTTTCTTTTTTATTTCAGCCAGAGGACTGGAGGCTATATGCACCTCACAGAAGGAATTTTAACAATTGGTGTAGTCAAGTAGAATGGCCTGTTAAGCTCTGCTTACAGTAGTCAAAAGCTTTTCTAGCCCAAAGTTCCAAAGTCTTCCACATTTCCCCAAACATCCACATGGTCAGGTTCTTCTCAGCCAACAGCACACTCTCTGGTACCAAATAACTGTATTAGTCACTTTTCTGTTGCTGTGATAAAACCACCATGAGCAAGGGAACATATAAAAGGAAGAGTTTATTTGAGCTTACAATTGACAGTTCCAGGGAATCAGAGTCTATTGTGCCCTGATAGGCCATTGTGTGAAGCTGTGAATGTGAAGCCTGGTTCGCAGCAGAGACCCCAAGAAGACATTCGAGATGCCAGAGCTGTGAGATATTTGCCAAGGAGAGCTGCATACAGGGAGTGGTACCAGCCTAAGAAAGAGATGTATGTTGCAAGCAAAGCTGGAAGAGCCGAGCCATCTAAACCCTTTGGAAGTCAACTCCCAGAAGTCGCACATGGACCTACTGGACTTGGTGTTTGCCCTGCTGGTTTTCAGTCTTGTTTTGGTCCAGTATTTCCTCACTATGCCTCTATTCCTGCCTTTTGGAATGGAAATGTCCCTGTGTTATGGGGTAACTTATTTTAATTTCTTTTTATAATGTATATACTTTAAGAACATTCTAGAGTGGTTTATTTCCATATGGCTTTTTCTAGAGGCTTTTGGTATTACTTAATCCTTCCCCATAGTCCCTCCTCTGCCCTGACTTCTAATTCCCAGCCCCTTTTAGCCCTTCTTAATCATATCACAGCATTCTACCAGGAAGCTTCCACCCACACATGGCTATTTAGTAGGTTCTTGACCTCTCTGAATTTTCAAATTTAAAACACATATCTAAGATGTCAAAACTAGCATACAGCTACGAGAGAGAACTTGTGATGTTTTTCTTTCTGAATCTGAGTTACCTCACTCAGTATGACTGTTTCTAGTTCCATCCATCCTCCCGCGAGTTTCATAATTTCATCTTTTTTAAAGCTGAGTAGTATTTCATTATGTATATATACCACACTTTCATTCTCCATTCATTAATTGATGGGCATCAAGGTTGTTTTCAAGCTTGTGAAAAGTGCAGCAATGAACATGCACAAACAGATATTTCTGTAATAAGGTATATTTGGGGTATATGCCCGAGTGTTATTGCTGGGTCATATGGTAGATCAATTTTGAGCTTTTTGAGGAATTGCCACACTGATTTCCATAGTGGCTGTGGCAATTTGTACTCCCATCAGCAGTGGATAAGAGTTATTTGGTAGATTTTCAACTATTGTTTCAATCTTACTGGTTTTTATACATTCTTTAAAATTATTTATTTCATTAGATTTAAGATTAGTAAGCTGTATATATCTATTTTTTGAGATTTTTTCCACTTTAGTAGAATATAGATTTTAAAATATGTCTTTATGAGTTTATGAGTTTCCTCAGGGTCTATAGTAATGTTTCCCATCTCATCTCCAATTTTATTAATTTGGATCCTCTCTTTTTCTTTAGGTTAATTAATCTTTTCAAAGAACCAGTTTTTGTTTCATTGATTCTTTATCTTGATTTTTTTCTTTTGTATTTCATTAATTTCAGGACTGATTTTGTTTATCTCTTTCCATCTCTTCTTTTTATTTGTCCAGTTTCTTTTTCTTGGTTCTCCAAAGCCTACAGGTGCATCATTAAGTTTTTCATATGTGGTATCTCTAATTTTCTTAGGAAGGCACTTAGTGCTATCAACTTTCGTCTTAGGACTGCCTACATTGTGTACCATGAATTTTGGTGTGTTTTCATTTTCATTGAATTCTACGAATTTTAAAATTCATTTTTGATTTCTCCCTTAACAAAATTTTCATTTAATAGTGTGATATTTAATTTCCATATGTTTCTATAGTTTCTGTTGCCGTTGATATCATGCTTTATTCAGTTCTGGGTAGATAGAATGAAGGGTGTTATTTCAATTTTCTATTTATTGTGGCTTGCTTTGTGTCCAAAAATGTAAATTTTGGAGAAAGTTCCATGGGTTTCTGAGTAACATGTATATTCTTTTTAAAAAAATTTATTTGTTATTTTTATGTTATGTGTATGAGTATATTGCCTGTATGTAAGTATGTGCACCCATGTCATGCAATGTCCACGGAGGTCAGAAGGGGGTGTAAGATTCCCCTGGAACTGGAGTTGCAGATGGCTGTTAGCCACCATGAGGCTGCTGGAAATCAAACCCAGGTCCTCTGCGAAAGCAGCCAGTGCTTTTAACTGCTGAGCCATCTCTCCAGCCCCCCGAAAATATGTATTCTTAATATTTGGGGGAAATCGATATTTGATCACTTTGAACCTGAAGAAACACTAAAATAGTTTCTAACAATAGCTTAAGGCTCATTCATAGAAATATTTCAATGGTGCCAAAATAATTTATTGTTTGCGTAGCTTAACATCTTATTTTGAGAGCTCCCAGGTGAACCCTAGTTCCAGTTCCAGTGGTTATTAACCAGGTTCTAGTAGGGGAAAAAAAGGAAGGTAGGCAGAGGTGTTTATAGGCTGCCTTTAACAGCATGGTTCTTTTACTTGCTGGATATACTTAATACCTAACTGACCTGTGAACATTTGTTTCCTCACACTGAAAACTTATCTTCCAAGGCCATAGAAGAACTTTTTCCATTATTGTGGTGGTTTGAATGAGTGTCCCCCATAGGCTTAAATATTCAGACATTTTGTCTCCAGTTGATGGCACTGTTCTTGGAGGTCTTAGAAGGTGTGGCCATGCTAGAGGAAGTATGTCACTGGGGGCAGGCTTAGTGAGTTTAACAAGCCTTGTGGTCTCCAGTTGCTCTCTCTGCTTCCTGTGCTCATTGTGAGATGTGACCCACGGCTTGCTGCTCCAGCTCCAGCCGCCACACCTCCTGCCACAATGGACTCTAATTCCCTGGAATGGTCAATCATAAGCTCAAATAAACTCTTCCTTTAATAAGTTCCTTTGGTCATGGTGTTTTATCACAGCAACAGAAAAGTGACTAATACAGTTATTTGGTACCAGAGAGTGGCCTGTTGGCTGTGAAGAACCTGACCATGTGGATGTTTGGAGAAATGTGGAAGACTTTGGAACTTTGGGCTAGAAAAGCTGTTGACTACTGTAAGCAGAGCTTAAGAGGCCATTCTAGTAGAAGCCTGGAAGAAAGCATTGCTGCAAAAAATGTAGTTCCAGAGGAAAATAAAGACTTAGGCAGCAACTGGGATATTTTGATAAAGAGTCTGGCAGCAGTTTGCCCACAGCCCAAATGCTTGCCTGATGCTAAGTTGAAAAGCAATGGACTAATGTCTTTGGCGGAGGATATTTCAAGACAGCCTAATGTAGAAATGGTGGCGTGGCTTTTAATGGTGAATATTATACAGATCTACAGTGAAAAAGAGCAGATGGGGCAGAAAGAAATGCAAAATGTACAGTTTGGATCTGATAACTGCACTAGGAAGATTAAAGGTGGGGCCAAGGCATGTGAAGGAGAGGTTGGATCTGAAAACTGCACTAGGAAGATTAAAGGTGGGGCCAAGGCTTGTGAAGGAGAGTTTCCTTTTGATAAGGAGATTAAAGTGATTAAGGAAGGGCCTCGAGATTTACAAGTAAACAAAAGAATCAGTACCTTCAGGGCAAGACCACACCCAGCTAATCCTCCAGCAAGTCCAGGGCAGAGAAAAGTTGCAAATGTGGTTGAAATGGGCCAGGGTCCGGCCCGAACTTGCAGCCAGATTCGGCAATTTCATTCACGTGGTGCTGGCTTTAGAGGCATGAAGTTCGCAAGAGTGAAGGGGTCATCAGTTCTTCCTCCACGGTTTCAGAGAGCCAAAGAGGCCAGGCAGAGTACAGCAGGGGTGTCCCTGAATAAAGAAGGCCCTGATAGGCCATTGCGTGAAGCTGTGAATGTGAAGCCTGGTGGGCATCGGAGACCCCAAGAAGACTTTCGAGATGCCAGACCTGTGAGATATTTGCCAAGGAGAGCTGCATACGGGGAGTGGTACCGGCCTAAGAAAGAGATGTATGTTGCAAGCAAAGCTGGAAGAGCTGAGCCATCTAAGCCCTTTGGAAGTCAAGTCCCAGAAGTTGCATGTGGAGCTACTGGACTTGGCGTTTGCCCTGCTAGTTTTTGGTCTTATTTTGGTCCAGTATTTCCTCACTATGCCTCTATTCCTCCCTTTTGGAATGGGAATGTGTATTCAGTTCCACTGTACATTGGGAGTAAGTAATTTGTCTTTTCATTTTATAGGAGCATACAGTTTAGGAGATTGGCCTGAGTCTCAGAAGAGACTTTGGACTGTAGACTTTTGAATGGCATTGAAACTGGTAAAGACTATGGGGACTTTTAAGGTTGGACTAAATGCATTTTGCATTTTATATGGACAGGAGCCTATGGGGGCCAGGAAGTGGAATGTGGTGGTTTGAATGAGTGTCCCCCATAGGCTTTAAGTATTCAGGCATTTTGTCTCCAGTTGATGGCACTGTTCTTGGAGGTCTTAGAAGGTGTGGCCATGCTAGAGGAAGTATGTCACTGGGGGCAGGCTTAGTGAGTTTAACAAGCTTTGTGGTCTCCAGTTGCTCTCTCTGCTTCCTGTGCTCATTGTGAGATGTGACCCATGGCTTGCTGCTCCAGCTTCAGCTGCCATGCCTCCTGCCACAATGGACTCTAATTCCCTGGAACTGTCAATTGTAAGCTCAAATAAACTCTTCCTTTTATAAGTTCCTTTGGTCATGGTGTTTTATCACAGCAACAGAAAAGTGACTAATACAATTATTATCTTGGAAATTAAACTGTTCCATCTCTTTCTGAAAATTCTACTTAAAAATTGGACAATCTAGTCTACAATGAACTTTACTTACAAAATAAAAAACTTTACTTCGTTTTCTTCATAGGGAGCTCTGATCTTTTTATCATAGGAAGAAAGCATATCTGATAGGTTTTATATTTATTTTTCTTTATTTTCTTTTTCTTTTATTCTACCTATGTGAATACCCAATATATACAACATATGTATACTATATTGGCCAAATTTATAACAGTCAAATAATTTCTGATTTTGGTGAAGTCAATAATTTTAAGAATTTTAACAATAGCATCATTTGGTGGCGAATGCAAGAAACATTACAGATTATTACCTCTTCTCTAAATGGGTCTCATGTAATAGGTTTTAGTACTTGAACGTACTATTTACTGTACATTTAGGAATATCTGTTTAACTAGGGGAGGTGGTTCATGGAGTCTCCTTTGACCAAGAAAATTTATATAAAATGTTTAATTTAAGAACATCAATAATAACTACAGACTATTTTAAGGCAATGGGTACTATGACCATGTGGAATTTAGCTAAGACTATAGTTGGTACAATTAAACTGGAGCATACCTATCTGTCTTCTGTTGTATTCTCATGATTACAGTAATTAATTTAAATTTACTGGACTACCCAAATATAATTGACTACCTTTGTGTTGAGTGAATTTGTGGTTTGTCATTTGACATCTTTTCAGCTTATATTGAAATTAACTCAAAATTTATAATGTGGAAGTAATAAAGCCATTGACACTTTTCATCTTTTGTTGTATGAATTATTTTGGTACACTAATGATTTCTGATTGAGGATTAAAGTTTTTCCCTTCTGCTTTAATAAGCTGATTTTTTGCTTCCCTCCTCTCCCCATTGTCTTCCCCCTCTCATTTTTCCCATTTCCCTCTCTTACGTAATTTTCAGAAAAACAGAACCAATATGAAGATATTTAACATAAGGAATTGGCTCATACTATTAACTGAATTTTTATTTATTTATTTATTTATTTATTTATTTATTTATTTAATGTGTAAGAGTGTTCAGCCTGTATCTATGTCAGTGCACCTGTGTCATGCAATGCCCATAGAGGCCAGATGAGTTACTCAGATAACTGTAGTTACTGGTGGTCATTAGCCTCCATGTGGTGCTGAGAACCAAACCTTGTCCTTTGGAAGAGTAGCCAGTGGTCTTAACTGCTGAGCCATTTCTCCAGCTCCCTCATTTCTAGAGCAAGACTGTTAGGTAGTTTGGTAATGGACCTCCAATTTACATGGGGATTTTCCAAACCAAATGTAACCTAGAAACAAGTAAACTCTTAAGTATTTTTAAGGCAGACTCTTAAGTTGGCTAAGGTCATCCTAAAGATGGAGCTCAAACTTTAAGAAACTGTTAATGTTTCTTAAACACCACTTAGGCCAAAGGTGAGGCCTAGTTGACTAAGCAGCTCAAAAAACCTGTCTAAAATTTTGTCAAAGGTAGAATTTTTTTCAACATAAATTAGGACTGGCTATTTTAAGTATTCTTAATGATTCCAAGTTTTGACCCTGTTTGCTACATGTGGAGAAAAGGGGCACCTGTCTTTTCCTTCAGAAAGAATGATTAAACTATATAAACGAGTCCAACGCACAGCAAGAGAACTCCAAGCCAGGTCATCAAAACTCGACCAATGCTCAGATTCTGGAAACAATAAATGGTCTGACCTGTGGCTATTGACCTGGAGCCCCTGCTAGCTTCTTTCCTGAGACCTATTCTCTTTGTCCTCTTCCTCCTCTCCTTTGATCCTGTCTTCTTTTTTGTCTTTTTGAGACAGGGTCTCCCTTTAGTCCCAGCTGGCCTGGAGCTCTCTATGTAGACCAGGCTGGCCTTAAACTCACAGAGATATGCCTGCCTCTGCCTCCCAAATGCTAGGATTAAAGGCATGCACCACAACACCCGGCTGATCCTGTCTTCTTAATTGACTAATCTGTTTTGTATCCAAGAGACTGAGATATTTTATATAGGACATTATCAAAAGACATGTAGACAGCCTTATTCTCGAGAATTTCTAAGGGCAGAAACTGCCACAAGAATCCCCATTCCCACTGACAACACAGCCCTTGTCCAACTATAGCTTGGCAACTGCATCAACTTCTCCCTATATCAGTAGGAACAAGTGTCAACAATGATAATCCAGGTCCAAATTTCCTGATTTCCTAGTTTGATGAAAATTACTGGAACTATAATAATTTGCATTTCCAGAACTAATATATCGTGTGTTTCTAGATTCTTCTGCTCCCTGGTATTGTTGATCCCCAGTCAAGAACAATCAGAAGTAATGCTTATCAGTCATCTGATGTTCTTTTACTTACTGTTCCCTGTTTACTGCTAGCAATGGCCAATTTTGGGCTAAGAAAGTTTTTAGACCCTATCCCTCCATAGTTATCACAGTCTATAATTGGACAATGAGCTCCCTGGTGTCTCAAAATAGACATCTCCTGTCTACAGGTTTCTTCTTGGATCAAACCTGTTCTGTTCTGCAACTGTATGGTTGCTGGTCCTCTTGTATCTTTCCATTCTTGCTGAATTTTCATGACCCAATGCATTTCATTAGTGCCCCTTACAAGAATATGTGTAAGGGCTTATTTACAGGAGAATGGGCACCCTATCAGTTGGCTACACAACTGAAGGAAATATCTCTTCCTCTTATAACTATGGATGATGTGGTGGTTTGAATGAGAATGTCTCCCATAGGCTCCAAGTATTCAGACATTTTTTTTCCAGTGATGGTGTTGTTTGGGGAGATATTAGAAGGTGTGACCATGCTGGAGGAAGCACATCACTGGGGGCTGACTTAAAGAGTTCTTAAAGCCTTGCCAATATCCAGTAGCTCTGGCTGCTCCCTGTGCCTACTTGAAGATGTGAACCTCTGCTTTCTACTCCTGCTCCACCACTTCCTGCCACAATGCTTCCCCTCCATGATCAACTCTTAATCCCCCAGGAACTGTAAGCTCAAAGAAACTCTTCTTTTTATAAGTTTCTTTGGTCATGGTGGTTCTGTCTCTGCAACAGAAAAATGACTAATACAGATGGGTGCAATTGTCTGGATAATAAAGTTCTGTGGGTTCTTTAACTTTCCAGTTTGTAAGAAGAAGAAAAAAAGAGAAAAAAAAGTTCTGTGGGTTCAATAAGATTGTGGTTGGGGCTGGAAAGATGGCTGAACAGTTAAGAGTATGTACTCTTTTTTTTTTTTTTTTTTTTTTTTGGTCTTTTTGAGACAGGGTTTCCCTTTAGCCCCAGCTGTCCTGGAACTCACTCTGTAGACAAGGCTGGCCTTGAACTCACAAAGATCCGCTTGCCTCTGCTTCTGCCTCTGCCTCCTGAGTGCTAGGATTAAAGGCGTGCGCCACCACTCCCAGCAAGATTATATACTCTTATATTAATTACTTTTCTGTTGGTCTGATAAAAAATATCATGGCCAAAGACAACTTAAGGAAGAAATAGTTTATTTTGGCTTAAGGTTCCAGAGGGATAAAATCTCATTATGGCAGAGAGGCATAGCAGGAAGCAGCTGAAACGGAAGTATATCTTCAACAACAGATAGCAAGCAGAATGAACTGGACATGGGGCAAAGCTATAAACTCTCAAAGCCTGCTCCCAATGGACACTTCCTCTAGCATGGTCACACCTCCCAACTTCTTAAAGTCTAATGATTTACCTCCAAACAGTACCACCAACTGGGGACCAATTGTTCAAAAATTTCAGCTTATGAGGAATGTTTCTCATTCAAACCACCACATTCTATTATCCCACTCCCATAGGCTCATGGCCATATCATCATGCAAAATTCATTTAATCCAGCTTTAAAATTCCTCAGTCTCAAAACTGTTCAAAAGTCCAAAGCCTCTTTTAAAACTTAAGGCAATCATTTAACTTTATTGCCCCGTAAAAATAAAGAAGCAAACTAAGTACTTCCAACATACAATGGAAGGCTATACATTCCCTTTCCAAAAGGGAGGAATGGGGATAGATTGAGAAAATATGGGACCAAAGCAAGACAGCATCCCAGCAAGGAAAACAATGATATCTGGGACTTGAATTTCAATGGATTTAATAGCTCTTTCCTTTTAGCTTTCCTGCCTGCAACATACGACTGTCACTTGGGCTGGCTCGACTCCCTGTTTGCAACTGTTCTTGGCAGATATATCAAGGCTCTGGCAACTATAACATCTTGAGGTCTCCACCACAACCCAGGCTTTACTTTCACAGGTTCACACAATGGCCTTTCAGGGCCTTCATACAGGGACTCCCCAGCCATATATTGCCTGGTCTCAGTGGCATTTTGAAACCATGAAGAAAGAATCCAGGAACACCTCACTTCTGCATCATTTATGTCTCTAAAGCTAGTATCACGTGGACAACACTGCCATGTTCCACTACAAACTTGGAATTCACCCTTGTTCCCTTGAATCACATTCACAGCAGCACTTGTATATTGTTATCTAGGAGCAGTACAAGTTAGTTAGATGTTTCTAATTCAAATGCTAACCAAGTACATAAACAACAATGGTATAACTAAGGCAATTCTCCCATTAAAAGTAGACAAGTGTTATTTAACCAATAGTATTTTGAAAACTAAGGCCAAAATAAGACATTTTGAGTTGATCCATGACATAAAACTCTTAAAGATATTACTAATAATTAATCAAAATAATAAATATCTCCATAAAGCACAAGAATATAAGATTACTTTAAAGAGAAAACCCTTGCATCTTCTTAGAAATACTAAGTGCTAAATTTGGTATTACCTAACTATTATACTTAGTCACTGCCTGTAAAATTTCCACTTCAGTTCTGTTTGTTCTGATTTCTCCTACAGACATGTGATAATCTTCCTTCTATATGTACCATAATAGATTTTCATTTCATGCTGCAATTCATCTATCATTTGTGTAAACTGGAATGAAATGTAGATCTTTATAAAGAAGATCTTAATCATCTATTCATCACTTCTTGCCTATATTCAAAGAATGAATGCCTGAGTTAGAATATTTTCATTTTATTTTCCCTATTACAATTTTCAGAGCATATTATGAGAATGACAAGTGTCATCTATTCATCATTCCTTGCATTTATTCCAAAGTGTGATTGCCCAAGAGTTGAAATGTTGTCATTTTATGCTACCATTTGTGATTATCTTGAATATTAAAATCTAGTGTTATCCCCCAAAAGTTTTATTTTGTTTTAGTGTACCTCAGATCTCTTCCAATCATAGTTGATTACTAATGATATATTCAGAATCTAAAATACTTACTCAATGATTACTATATCCCTCACAATGGTAAATTCTTAGGATTCGAGTTCTCATTTCAGTGTCACATAGTTTCTATATCCTTTTCTTCATCGAGTATAACTACATGAAAGAATTACTTTCCAATTAAATGTTCTAATTTTTTGTTTTAGAAAATTAAAATATGCTTTGTGTCTTGGAACAGAAAATTTTATTTAAAAATAAATTAAATTGTGTATGTATGTGTCTTTGTCTATGTTCTTATTTCCCTACTTGAAAATGTCTTACATGATTTTTAAGATGACTTTCAAGTATAATACATAATATTCAGATGTAAAATACATTTAAATAAAACTAAATTTATAGCTTATTTTCAAAATGTTTCATGATATTTAAGGCTCCCATTTGTTTACATTTTTCAGGGAAAATATCCTTATTACAGTATCCTTCTTTAAATTTTAGACTCTTAAAACTCTATCAAATGGCTTTTCATAGTCTGTGCACTGTATTTTTCTTTATTGCAACTTCCAGTCCATACTATGAGAATGGCAACTGCTGTTATTGTTTTTCAGTGCTTTCTGATTTTTCTTCTGTCTAGGTCATGTGTGAATCAAGGCAGAGTTTGTCATATATGTCTTCAAAAATGTTTCAGTCAATGGATGAAAATACTTCTGTATTATACCTTGTAGTACCTCACAAAGGAGAATAACTGAATAACTACAAGCTGCTTAATAAGCCACCTTTTTTGGTCTTTTTGAAGCAGGTTCTCCCTGTAGCCCGAGTTGTCCTGGAACTCAATATGTAGATGAGGCTGGCCTTGAACTCACAGAGATCCGCCTGCCTCTGCCTCCCAAGTGCTGGGATTATAGGCATGAGGTTTTTTTTTTTTAATTTTTTATTTTTTTCTGTATGTGTATCAATGTACTGTCTGCATGCAGGTCTGTGCACCCGTGTCGTGCAATGCCACGGAGGTCAGAAGAGGGTCTCGGATTCCCCTGGAGCTGGAGTTCTCCTGGAATTGGAGTTTCAGACGGCTTTCGGCTGCCATGTGAGTGCTGGGGATCAAACCCGGGTCTTCTGTAAGAGCAGTCGGCACTCTTAACCGCTAGGCCATCTCTCCAGCCCAGGCATGAGTTTTATAACAGTATTAGCACTCTTAAAAATTATAATCTTTATTTTAAATATTTGAGCTATTTTCTGTAAGACAGAGTGATAAAGTGTTTTGCATGCCCATAAATCTTGCCATGAAAGTAGAATGAGATTAATTGTTCTGTCCACAGAGTAGAGGGGCTAATTCATCATCAAAAAAATAATAAAATCAGTAGGTACTTATTTATGCAACTTCTTTTCTGTCTCTTTGGTTTTTGCCCTGCATTCTCCTTGAGTTATTCCCCATATTTGTTATTATAAGTACAAAATGGAATAGAATATGTTGGAATACATATAAAACGGGGGGATATCATTCCGTTGAATTCTCACACAATCACATGACTACAATGTTTGTTAATAAGAGAGAGGATTATGAGAAAGATGCTCCACAAATCACATTGGAATCAGTTTTTGGAGAATTCTATTCCTTTCTTTTCTACTCTTAGAAAAAAAAACAGGTTAAAATAGTAGTAATAATAATAAAGGTTTTTCACAAGTAACTTGAAATTAATGACTAAGAAATATGTTAAAATGTGGAGAAATTATATTACTAACCACCACACAAAATATCTGTTGAATATCTATAGTAAGGAAGAGAATAGCAGTAAAACAGAAATGGCAGCCAGAATTAACACAGCTCATTATTATGAAGAGTAGTTATACAAAGTTGAAGCAGTCTATAAATACTCCAAGGGAAATAAAAGGGCAAATATTAAATATGAACCTCAGAATATATAAGGGAGCCAAGAAAGAAGTGGTCTTTCTATCTAATAGTGTAGATGATCCACAAAATACAACTTTTTTGTCTTTTTGAGACAGTGTCTCCCTGTAGCCCCATCTGGCCTGGAACTCACTATGTAGACCAGGCTGGCCTTGAACTCACAGAGATCCGGCTGCCTCTGCCTCCTGAGTACTAGGATTAAAGGCATGCACCACCATGCCCAGTGCAAAATACAACTTTTTAAGGGACAGCTATGATTCATCATCTCAATGAATCAAACATGCCCTAAACTAATTACCTTTCTACAAATATTCTGGTAAAGGTTCTTATATAACTTTGTTTGTATTAATTAATTTTTAAAGTTTCCAAGAAATCTTTTGTCAATTTGTCTTCCTTTTTCTTTCTGATTGTTGAAGTTACATATTCAATAAGTCACTGAAAAATAAAATTAGAAGGTACTTTGCAAAAATCAACTACTACTTGAGCCCATAGGTAAACTAAAAGCAGAACGAAAGTCTGACACTCTGCCTTCCTTTTTATTTCTCCCTCATTTTGTCTGAAGGCACAGAGATAAATCATTGTCCTAAGCCTGTGACCACCTTGCATTCCTACATGTACAAAATCATGTTTGACAGACACCCCTCAATCCCCATGAAGTGGGTAATTATCCGTGTAGTCAAGGATGTGCTCTAGAGCAGCTGTAATCAACTTGTAGGAACCAGATTGATTCCCTGAAGGGATAAGGACTTTTTCAAACCACTTTGCAGGACCAGAACAGAGACAATAACCGACTAGATCACACATTTATGAGGACTGGCAGATTGTACATACCTATTGCCTCTTACTCCAGTTCTTCCTCTATTTAAACCTAGGAGACTGCTCAGTTTGAGATAGCATACTGTTGCTGCAGAGGACCCATGTTCAGCTCCCAGCATCCACATTAGGCAGCTGAATTGTCCTGTAACTCCAGCTCTAGGGGCATCTGTTGCCTCTTGCCTCAATTGTAACTGCACTTACCTCCACTCAGATACATACAAATACATATAATTAATGCTTAACTAGTGTAAAAAAAACTAAGGAAATCATATTATTCTAAAAAATCTAATGAAATATTACACATACAATATCTCTACTTGAGTCCATATATATTGCTGAAGGCTACATAACAAGAAAGTGTCAGAGAGGAGAAACCTCCCTCTGAGCTGTGGCCAGAGTAGTCCAAGAGACTCCCCAAATTACACAGACAATTGCCACAGCATTGATTGCCTCCCAGAACTTGATGGTAAAACTTTCTTGCTGAAGACAGGACATACTTCGGAGACCAGATTTGGAACAATGGAGCTAGAACTGACCTGGAAGCCACTTCCTCAGAAGGCTAGCTCTTGTAGCTTTGGAGAACACTATGGAAGTTGCCAAGGGACAATAGCAATTGCCAGTCCAATACCAGGTTTAAGACCAAATATCCACAGCAATGTCTAGCACAGCATCAGTGCAATAGTGGCATTTTTTTCTTGGGGGCAATCGATGGCTAATTCATTGGTCTTAAGCCCCACTCAATGGGAAGAAACTCATGTGTGGCATTGTAAACATAGCCAAATACACATGGCTGGAGAAGCCATAGATCTTAGAGAAATTTTGAAGGCTGTCATGTCCCTAGGCTAATGAAACCTCTTACTGAGTCCAAAATATGTATCTTTATATTTACAGACAACATTCCAGATACCGTTCATCAAAGAAGCTTCTTTTGCACCAGATGAAGACTATCTGTGGCACATACACAATGCAACCTCTACACCTGAGGCTCACACAACATAGAACAAGAGATAACGAGGACATGAATGATTCTTAACTCTTATTAAGGAAGCTCCCCCATGCCACTGAGGGTCAGGAACTCAAAAGTTCCTAAATGGCCAAACTGTGGAGATTAGACATCTGCAGAGTGTGGGGCCATGTACAAATACCTTATATGCTTCACTCACCCAGGGCTTGGGGACCATTGCAGAACAGAGGTGCATAAAGATTATAAGAGCCAGGGAGGTGATGCATGACCATATGGAAATAGAATCCTATCAGCTCCTGAGACCCTGGTCATATGAATTCCTGGTCACAGCAATTGTGTCAGCATGCACAGACCCATGCAAACTCAAGCAGAGAAAAACACAGCACAGAACTGGGGAAATGGGCAGCAGACCCCAATCTTAGCTGAAGAAATATTGGGCATCTGATAACTGTTAGGAAGAGCTGGTCTTCTTAAAGTAAGGGACTCTGGATAAACTGAGTAGAGTTCAGTGGATGATCTTGCACTGAGGAACAGCCAGGAACACTAATTTGGCACAACAGGCCATAACACAAATGAAAGAATGTATGAATTCCAGTGGGGGGCTGTGGGAGGGTGCCGGTGGGGAAGGTGATTAAGAATGAGATTTTATGTATGAAATACACAAAAATTCAATAAAATTATTTTAAAATAAAGCATAAAAGGAACTAGCATCTAAAAACAATAAAAATAAATCTTTAGCCAGGCGTGGTGGTGCACACCTTTAATCCTAACACTTGGGAGGCAGAGGCAGGCGGATCTCTGTGAGTTCAAGGCCAGCCTGGTCTACAGAGTGAGTTCCAGGCCAGCTGGAGCTACAGGGAGACCTTGTCTCAAAAAGACCAAAAAATAAATAAATAAATCTTTAAAACTAAAGCCTCTGTTAGTATCTATGTGTAATACTTGGGGTCACTGCACCCCTTTATTTGTTCCTTTTCTCTTTTTTTCAAGTATAGACACAAATCTCTCTTTGCTTTTTACTATTTGTCTCTTTAATTGCATGTTAGGGATGGGTGACTGAGTCTAGATTGCTGAAGCTATGGTAACTCAGGCTTTTACCCTAAACAGTTTAGTAACATCATTAATTAAAATTTGTTTCCTTGATTTGGGAACTCCTTTATCCGTCCCTTTCTGCTACCATTCAACTCCGTGTTTTATCCTAGCTCCATGGAATTAATATAGTATGCTCCTGAAATATTTTCCTATCATTCCCCCTTCACATCCATGTTATTTAATCTTCACATTCACATTTTGATTTTTCCTTGTCATGTCCAGCATAAAGATTTATTTTCTCTATTTTATCTTCATAGTCCTGTAGAATTTGGCTTCATGCTAGCTGTCTAGCCCTAACACCCAGCATTCATCAAATATAAGTTTGCAATTTTGTTAGGTTGTTTTACCAAATGTTGCACAGTCAATTCTACTTTGCAATTTCTCCTTGCACTTTCTTCTCTGGGTGGAACATACCCATCTTTTTCTCTATATAAATATATCTCTTAATCCTAATCTTCCAAAACAGTCATCTGGTGTCTTAAAATATAATTGTGAGATATTTACTATATAAATATCTATGTCCTCTCCAAAATTAAGATATGTCTCACATTTCACTTCTCATATCTTTCATTTCACCTAAAGTCAGTACATTAACTTGAAATATAAAATGGGATTCCTACTTTAAATCTGCTACTACAAGTCCATCAGTTTATATTTGCCAATGTGTAAATGTATTTTTAAATAGTAATTTGCTTTTTATATGTAGTTTGTGGTTAATCTGTTCACTAATCAGGAAAAAACAATTTGCTTTTTGCTTATTTGTTTCATTTGACATAGGGCCTTCGATGTAGCAAAACTTTCTTTGATCTCCAGCATCTGCCTTGGAAATGCTAAAACTACAGGGAGACATCACCATACCCACCTATAATTTACCTTTTTAAAAATTGTAAAAAAAAAAAAAAAAAACCCTTACTTTTCAAAAGAAATGTACACATAAAACTTAGTCCAGTTTGGGGGCTGGAGAGATGGCTCAGTGGTTAAGAGCACTGACTGCTCTTGCAGAAGACTCGGGTTCAATTCTCAGCACCCACAGGGGAGCGAAGAACCATCTTAGGCCAGGCATGGTGGCACATACCTTTAATCCCACCACTCAGGAGGCAGAGGCAGGCAGATCTCTGTAAGTTCAAGTACAGCCTGGTCTACATTGCGAGCTCCAGGCCAGCTGGGACTAAAGGGACCTGTCTCAAAAAGACAAAAAAAAAATTTAGTCCAGTTTTACAATTAAGTTATGACATATTTCTTGAATGACCTGAATCTAAATCAAATCTTTATTATAAAATACTTAACTGGATATGTTTAACACTGAAGGTTATAAATAGCTCCAGAGAGTTAATCATTGTTTTATTTGGAACCAAGAATAGTCTAAATATCCTACTAAAACTAAATCCTTCTCTTTTTGAAGCATTTCTTCCACAGTGAAAGATGGCCCCTATTGTCTATTAAGTTTCACTTCTGCTTCTTCAGAGTTTCAGTTAAGTAATATTATAATGAAAAAAGTCTCCAAGATTTCAAGATGACATTATTTTAACATGACAAATATGCTTAGCAGGGTCCTCTGGAATCAACCTCCCTATAAGACATTTTGTTGTTGTTTTAAATTGGCCAAATTGAACAAATCAAGACAGACTGACAAAATACAAAAGCCAGAGGAGATAAAACTAAATCCTACTCATTGTTTTAAAAGTGTCAAATTGGGGGCTAGAGAGATAGCCTGGCAGTTAAAAGCACCAACTGCTCTTGCAGAGGACCTGGGTTCGATCCCCAGCACCCACATGGCGGCTAAGAACTGTCTATAACTCCAATTCCAGGAGAACTCCAGTTCCAGGGGAATCCAAGACCCTCTTCTGACCTCCGCGGCATTGCACAACACGGGTGCACAAACCTACATGCAGACAGTACATTCATACACATACAAAAATAAATAAAATTAAAATTTAAAAAAATTAAAAAAAATAAAAGTGTCAAATTTATGACAAAAATATAGCCACTATGTTTATAGTCACATTTCTAACTGTAATTCCATATCTTTCCATCATCATGCTAGGAAAATGGTATACAGAGAAATCTTAAAGATAACTACCAGATTTTATATCTTTTAAGAAAATTTTCCTTTGGAGATTCCAGGGACTATAGGATAAGATTACTTTAGGATAGATTTAATGGGAAGAAATATTAAAGAAACGAAATTCCAAAAAAAAGAAAAAAAAAAAAGAAACAAAGTGCCACTTTTAAATATCTTTGTGGTTAAAAGGTACTTAAGAACTGTGGGCTTACCTCAGACCTCTGCAGTCTTTCTAAAACATGAAGCATGCTTAAAAAATCTTTCCAAAATGCTTTTGATGCTTGTATACAATGAATTCTGAATATTTCTTTAAATTACAAATTTAATTAAGTACGCTTTTTGTCTTTTCACAGAATAGGTTCAATCAACTCAAAAATTACAAAGACAGTACATATGCATTTCAAAGTGACATCTTACATATTTTCAAGGAATTATAATTATCATTTTCCTCAAGTATCCTCATGCTAACAGTAGCAGATTTGACTGTTTCAAAACAACTGAATATGTACTAGCAGAAAACACAGTGAACAAATTCAAAAAAGTGCTTGTCATCAAGCCTTATACAGAATATCCCCATTACAGTCTGACTCATGTAAATTCATCATCTCACAGGCTGCAGTAAATATTGAGATTAAAAAATGGACCATGTGGAAAAAACTGAAAAATGATCAGAAAAGAAACCTGTCTAAAACACAAAGAAGAGGCATGGAAAGGACTGGTGTGCATTTGCAAAAGCCTACAGAGGAAGCAGAGCAGGCCAAAGGTAACAATTACAGACTTAGGTGGAACAAAGGAACTGCTTATGAACAAAATTAGCATGGAATTCAGAATAGGAGAAAGGGAGAGGTAGAGATATTTCCTATTAGTTTTGAATGATACATATAGAGAAAATTAATATTTACTAAGTGAAATCCATTTGTAATTTGTCAGGACAGTTTCAATTATCAGTTGAAATTCAGGCTTGCTCTTCAAGATTGTGAGGAACAAATACACTAGGTATGACAGTTCTATACAAACTGTAAAATGTTACACTTGTGTTATGATTGATGGTATTTCTTCAAAATGTACAGCAAACCTCCCATTCAAAGGGGGGCAGGAATGAGGTCTCCAGGTCAGAGATTTTGAAGATTTCCTTCTGTTCCATTCCCAGACTTTATTACAACACTAGAGTACACAGTCAGGCAGAAGCTAACTTTGAACACAGGAAAGAAACTAGCAAACTGGAATAATGGAGGAACTAGGATCTAAGTTACATAAAACTATGTGGAAAAAATTCCTTCACAATTTGTACAAGGAATAAATTCCCTTATATTTTTCTTAATGCTCATATGCTTTAATTGCCTGCAAAACTATGATATAAAATTTTGCCAACTGCTCTACTTCGAGAATGGAATGACAGGTGCAAGAAAAGTAAAAAGAGATGCGCTGCGCCAAATATAAAACATGTATTTTTCTCATCAATAACAATTCCAAGCATAAGTAGGACGAATATGCACCAGAATGATGTACATTTCTATAACATTTGTAAAGCTAGGAAAGTAAGGCAAGGCTAAGCAAGACTAAAAGAGTACTTTAAGGACACTTGTTCAATGCTAACAAATCAATATTTTAGAATATATTTGTAATACATCAAAGCCCTGGCATTTTCACAACAAAAATAAAGCTTCTTATACAAAGAAAAGAAGACTGCTGAAAGACAAAACAACCAACTCAGGTTCAGCATTTTTGCATTCTACTGATATTATGGATAGATGAGAATGAGGTAAAAATGTCATTAAAAATTTAAACACCAGTTCCTATACCTCTCTGAAGATATAATGTTCAAAGAAATCAATCCATTACATTAGAAGCACATGCAAACACTGTAAAATACTCTCAAAAAATTCCCCAAAGGAGCACAAAATCATAGAAATAGAGATGAAAAGACCATCTATTCAATCACCTACTTTTATAAATAAGGAATTAAGGCTCAGATAGGTTAAGAGACTTGTTCAGGGATACAGAACTTGTCAGTTCCAGACTCAAGATCAGAACCTAACTCTCTAAACTCAGAGTCCACAGACTTGTTCTTCTGCCAACCAGTAAGAAATAAGTGCATGTAAGCATTCGGTCCAGAATATCCTCAAATTTGGGTGTACTAATTAGTGAGCCACAGGGCAAAGGACAGAGTTGGTTCATACCAAAAATGAGCTGCCAGTAACCGTGATAAGATCTGTATCTTTGTGAGAACCATGGTTTCCCATCGAATGGGAGAATCCAAACTGGGTTTCTTCCTCCTGTCCAAAGAAGTCAGAGTCAGGGTGTAGGCTCCAAGCGGCTTTGGATGGTGCCAGGAGTTCTGAGACACTGTTTTCGCAAAGGGTGCTGGAGGGCGTCAGAGCTTCCATGTCGGCTGATAACTTACTGCTGGGAGTCAGAGCTTGGGGTTCTGGACTTGAGTTCTTCGGAGCCAAAGAGCCGAAGAGCCCCACATTTGCACTGGAGACATCGTCCATATCCAAGGGGCTCTGCTGGTAACCAGCAGCCGTGCTTGCAAAGAAGAGCGAGGTATCCAGACCCTGAGCAAGGTCACTGGTGGGCCTCAAGGGCCGCGGGTCCACAGCTTGCCCTAAGGAATGATGGTTATCCTCAGGCAGACTCCCTGTGAGAGTGGAGTTCACAGAGGCCACATCAATAGTCAAGATTCCAGAATTAACCAGCGCTGTGTCCAGCACCCCGGCAGAACTACTGCCAGGCCCATCAGAGAAGAGAGAGGCTACCTCTGAACCGCCGAGATCACTGTGCCCCTGGCTGGTGAGTTCGCTGCTGGGTGTCAGAGAATTGGCAGCCTCCAGCTGCGCCAAGAGATCCTGGCTGAGGTTGTGCCTTTTGGCCATGTGGGTCTTCATGCTGTGCTTGGAGGTGAAGAGTTTGTTGCAGGCCGAGACGGGGCAGCGGCTCTTCCAGGTGTCCACGTCCTGCAGGTGCTTCTTGGAGTGGATGTAGAGGCTACTCCGTGCAGAGAAGCGGGCGCAGCAGCCTTCCACGGGACACACGAAGGGCTTGGTGCCCAGGTGGGTTATGCTGTGTCCTTTCAGATGCTCGGCCCTCGTGAAAGACTTCCCGCAGCCTTGGACGGGGCACGTGAACCTGCGGTCGTCCTCGTGCTTCCTTTTGTGTCTCAGGAGCTTGGACATGCTGGTGAAGTTCCAGCCACAGCCGTCGAAGTCACAGAGGAAAGGTCTCTCGCCCGTGTGGCTGCGCAGGTGAATCTTGAGCCTGCAAGCCTTGTCATACTGCTTGCTGCAGCCAGGGAAAGAGCAGGCAAAGAGCTCCTGCTCCCTGAAATGGGCGCGGTTGTGGGAGAAGAGGGCACTCACCGTGATGAAGGTCTTCTTGCAGCCCGAAAAGGCGCACTGGTATGGCCTCTCGGGCTCGAAGTGGCTGCGCTGGTGGGTGCTGAGCTTGGCCTGTGTGGGGAAGCTGTCCTCGCACACCTCGCACTTGAAGGAGTTCTCCTGCTCGTGGCCCTTCATGTGGGCCTTGAGGTTGTACACGGTGGTGAAGCTCTTGCCGCAGCCCTGCACCGGGCAGCCGAAGGGCCGCAGCTTGTCATGCGACTGCAGGTGCCTCTTGAGCTTGTAGGACGTGGTGAAGGTCCAGCCGCAGCCGCTCAGGGGGCACTTGAAGGGCCGCTGGCCCTGGCTGCTGCTGTGCGTCAGCAGGTGCACCTTCAGCTGGTGCTTCTTGGCGAAGGTCTGGCCACACTGCGCCTCGGGGCACAGGTACAGCACCACGCCCGGCCCGGGGACCTGCGGCCCGCGGGGGCTCTGGGCGGCGGCCTGCGCCTCGGCCTCCTCCTCCTCAGGCGCCGGGCCTGGCGTGGGCTCGGCCGGCTCGGCCAGCAGGAGGTCGGGCGGCAGCTCGGGGCAGTCCCCCAGCTGCGCGGCGGGCGGAAAGGCGGCCGGAGGGGCGAGCGGACCCCCGGCCGGAGGGCAAGGCGCGACCCCCGGCTCCCAGGCCGGCAGCGGGGGCGTGGTCAGGGTGAGGACGCCGTTCTCAAAGCGCAGCAGCAGGTCCTGGTTGTGGATCGTGATGGTGCCCGCGAAGGCCGCCGCGGGAGCCGGGCCTGGGCCCGGGAGCGGCGCCGGGGCCGGAGCCGCGACGGCCGGCAGACAGCGGGGGCCCGGTGCCGGGCGGCCCGCGGGGTTCGCGCCGCGCTCGCCCCCCTCGGGCGCCAGGCCCGCTTCGGCCTCCTCCCTCCACACGGGCCCTCCGGCCTGCTCCGCGCCCGCGGTTTCCACATCGCCACCCACCGGGTCCAGCAGCACCAGGAAGAAGTCGTCGCCGCCGCCGCCGCCGCCGCCGCTCTGCTGATCCGCTCTCGGCGCCAGCGGGCTGGGACCAGGGCTCGGGCCCGCGATCGGGCCCCGTGAGGCCCTCTGGGCCTCCTCGCTCCTCCGCGGCCCGGGCCCGCCATCTTGGGCCCCCCGGAGCAGTAGGAGGCGGCGTGTGGGGGCCTGACAAGCCAGAGAGTTCGGGCCTCGGTAGACCCCGCCGCCTGCCGCTGGGCAGCAGCCGCCGCCGCCGCCCTGAGGTGTCCCGCGAGCCGGGAGCAGCCTCGGGATTTCCATCTCCGCGTAGCTGAGGCTCCACTGGAACAGGAGCTAAGGAGGAGGCGCGACCCCGCCCCCTGCCGGGGGCCCGAACACGTTCCTGAAAGGAAAAAATGTGCAATGCGCAGAAACTGGCCCTATCAGATATTAAAACGTATTTAACGCCACAGTGATTTACATATTCGGGGACTGGGTCTTGGGGACCGCATAGAAAGCCCAGAGGCACTGTCTGCTGTGGATAAATAACTTATACTCTTTATGTCACAGAGTAATCAAGGTCTTCTGAAGTGAAAGGAAAATGACAGGTTTTCCATAAAGCTGTAGGAGCGCCTGGATATCTGCCCAAAGGAAACAACTGAAGTCCATGCCTCATTGGATACACCAAATAAACACACGTCAGCCTCTCCTGCTGCTGAGTGTGTTCACTGGCACTTTGGGGGCTGTTAGAAATGCTCTACTACTGGACTGATGAGACAATTTGTGACTAAATAAATTCCAGCTCATCTGCTATGAGGTCCTGAGAACAACTGGCACAGCATACTCAGAAAACAGCATTTCACAGCACTTGTCCCTGTCCTCTGGCTCTTACATTCTTTCTGCCTTCTCTTCTGTGATGTTCCCTAAGTACTGAACCATTGGGTAATACAGATGTTCCATTTAGGGCTCACCACTCAGCAGTCATTCATTCTCAAATCCTTCACCAGTATGAGTCTCTTGTGTTCGCTACTGCCCACTGCAAAAAGCAGCCTCTCTGGCCAAGACTGAGAACAGCACAAATCCATGGGTATATGATGTGAATTGCTGGCCCAGCTGCAGGCAGTTGAAAAGTGAAATTTCTAGAGTCTCTGGCTCCAGCAGGTGCCAATTCGCTGGAGTTGAGGGTGTGTGTGTGTCTCTGCAGCCTCCATGTTATGTATGGCCTTGCCCTGTGTGCAAGGGGACACTGTAAATCCTTTCCTGGTCATACCATAGGAGTTCTTCACTCCTCCATGTCCTCTTCTCATCCAGCAGGTCCAATGGGCATGAGGTGTAGCATTTCCCTTGCAGTTTCCGGTACTCTCTATTCTCACCCAGAAAGCTGACCAGGTGCTGCTGATAGAAGAGAGCTTACACCCAGACTCCCATTTTCAGCTCTCCTGCCTGATTTCCTACAGATAGCTCCCCTTGGTTCCTGGGAAATTGGGGTTTCCTCTTTGTTATTACACTTCCTCATTAAAAAAAACTAGTTTACAAATAAGTTCTTTGTAAACGTGTGAACATAAATCTGAGTAATCAGTTCTATTTCACTGAGTGATGTGTCTATGCCAATACCATGGCTGTCTTTATTTCTATAGCTCTGTAGTATAATTTGAAAACACTGATCATAATACCTCAAGCTGTTTCTTTTTCAGGATCACTTTGGCTCTTCATGGTTTTTTGTGTTTCCTGTGAAATTTGACATTATTTTTTACAGTTTCTATGAGGAATTTGGTGGAATTTTAATGGATATTGCATTGAATTTGTACATATGTTTTGGTAGAATGGCCATTTTCACACCATTAATTACTAATTTTTTGGTCTTTTACAAACCACGTACCCCTTTAGTCTCAGCTCTCCTGGAACTCACTATGTAGACCAGGCTGGCCTTGAACACTCTGAGATCTGCCTGCCTCTGCCTCCTGAATACTGGGATCAATGATGTGTCCACCATGCTAGCTTCACGGCATTAATCTTATAATCCATGAGCATAGGGGGAACTTTCCATCTTCTGATATCTTCTTCTATTTTTTTCTTCAGTGTCTTAAACGTTTTTTTTTTTACATATGACAAATGTCCTTTACATTCCTTGGTTAGATTTATTCCAAGATACTTTATGGTTTTTGAAGCTATTGTAAATGAGAATGTGGCACTCTGAATTCTTTCTTAGCATGTTTGTTGTTGTACTGAATTTACTCGTTAATTTTCTATCATGCTACTTTGCTGTACATGTTTATCATCTCTAGGAGTTTTCTAGCAGAATCTTTAGGGGTTTTATGCATAAAATCATATTGTCTGCAAATAATAATACTTTGACTTCTTCCTTTCCAATTCGCATCCCCTTTATCAACTTCATTCATTATATTTCTAGAGCTAAGGCTTCCTTATGCAGGAGATTAGTACAGAAACTGACAACTGACCAACATGTCTGCAGAGTGATTATCTCTGAACTGGACACCTATATCAATGGCTCAGAGATCATTGTGAAGAGGGGGCAGAAAGATTGTACCTGCTAGGTGTCATGCATGACCAAAAGGAAGCAGTTTTCCAGATAACCAGGAAGTTGCTTAGAAAATCTCACGGCAATGGTGAAAACATGTAAAAGTCCCATGTAAGCTCAAGCCAGACAAAATCCAAGTATAGATGTGGGAAAGTGGGTAAGAAGCCTTAACTCTACCCAAAGAACTATTGGAATCCAATGGCTGCTGGGAAAGGGAAATACAGTCTCTTATAAGGTAGTGACTTTTGGAGGGTTAATTAGGCTCTACTGGATGGACCCCCTGCAAAGGTCACTTGGGAACACAAATGTGACTCTATAGGCCTTGATGGTTGTGTTTGTGTTTTGTGTTTGTGTGTGTGTGTGTGTGTGTGTGTGGAGAGAGAGAGAGAGAGAGAGAAAGTAAATTGGGTGCGGGAATAGTAAGGCAGTAGCAAATACCACAGAGGATTTAAGTAGGATCAAAACATGTATGAAATCCACAAAAATTCAATAAAAACAAATTTTGTTTTTTAAGCTTGGAAATAGTCTCAAAGTGGGAAACTCAGAGACAACTCTTAGAACCTGAGAAATAAGAAACCAGGCAGGCAAGCTGTAAATTTCAGCACCTCTGTGGAGAAAGGACATGTGAAGAGGAAAGGAGAATCATACTATTGTAAGCAAAGCAGAAGTGATAAGAATAGGAGATAGAATTTGGCCAGCAGTTTAGAATAAGAGGAACCCATAGGAAAGTAACCAATGTCTTTTCTGGGCCAGAATTGTTCTTAGGACTGACTGTAGCCTTGACCTTGCTTGAGGCCCGAGCTGCCAGAAGTTTCTAAAGCCAAAAATGTCTTTGGTTTCACAATGGCCAGAGGCTGAAAATGCCAGAAAGGGGCTGTCCTTATCTCTAACCCCCCCCCTCCCAAAGTGTACTCTGTTCCAGGAAGCCTTACAGGGGAGGACTAAATCTACAAGACACTTCAAAACCTGGAATGGTAACTGGGCTGAGCAGCTCACCCTCACCTCCCTTCTTCCCCACCTCCCTTCTTCCCTGTACTAAAGCCTCCTCAACTCCAAAACAATGAGGCCAATGGCATCATACTCCTTGGGACCCCTCCTGTTGTACAGGATTTGTTCTCTCTCTCTCTCTCTCTCTCTCTCTCTCTCTCTCTCTCTCTCTCATAAAATACTCTAAAAGTCACCATCCGTTAATTTCATTCTTCGGATTCCTGATACAAGAACCTAAAAGCCTCTGGCTCAGGAATGCTTTGGTTACCTTTGACTTTCAAGACCCTAGGCATCAAGCTTCCCACAACAGAACTGAGAAAGGCTCCCTTGCTTTCAAATATAAGAAAAGCTTATGCCTTTCTGAGTCACTGGGAAAAGAGGGCAGGCTGCAGTGCTAGTTGGTGGAACCTCTGAATGAAACTGCACCAAGGCAGAGGCTTCTGGGAAAGAGAAGCACATTATCTCAGCAAGGGGATATTTAAAGTCCCCTGCCACTCTCTGCATGTCTTCAGGTGACTCAGAATTCCTGAGCAGTGCCTGAGGTGGACTGCTGGAAGGCCCAGTTGGACTAACTCTCAAAAGGAGACAGTAAACAGTAGGTTCTGTTTGGGGTCTCCACCTGGGGTCTGGGGTATGTTAGCAATAAATTCAGGGTCACAGAGAAAGAGACCACCACTCCAAATGAAATCTCTCAGCAAGGCAAATGTCACTTCTGATCACAAGGGTGCAAATCTCATAGGAACAAGGGAGCAACCAAACATCTTCAGTATGGTCTTCGCCATTTATCCCAGATGGGAAAGAGAGCTGGGCTGTTGATTCTTCCTCATTACTTGAGGTTCAACCTCTCACTCTAATTCTGCATGTCTAATTGTAAAATAGGAGGGAAGCACTTTAGTCCAAATCTTTTGGTATTTGGGTGTGTGAGGCTTTTGGCAAGTAGCCAGAGTCTAAAAGTCACAGAAGGAAGACAGGACTTTTGGTTGAGAAGATAAGATATAGTAATGGGAACAAAATCTCTCCCACAGTGTAACTTTGAGACTTACAAAAGCGAGAGGATGGGAAGTGAAGGCTACAAGTGAAGGCTGCATGTTAGGAAATAAGTAACATCAAGGTACATGTTACAAGGGTCCTGTAACAGGGGCACTGAAGACAAAGACAAGCATGAGTTTCAATATATTTTCATCAGAACAGATTTCATTTTTAACAGGTCGAACTTGGGAGTAGGAGGAAGTAGTTGCGCTTGTGGGGTCCAGCAAAGCCCAGGTACCCACACTGTATTGTTTAGCAAATTTAATTTAGAACCTGAAGTGTTGAAAAGCTGATGTTTTCATTCTACTCTTACCAGGGAAAAGGGTAGGTCAGCTCCAAAGTCTCAGTAGCCTATAAGGCTTCTGGTTTAACTAGCTTTCTCAAAATTCCCTGAAGGGCTCCATACACAAGCACCGTGAGCTCAGACCAGTTTGCTCAGGAAGACTGGAATCATTTCCTCACCTGGGCTTCATCTAAGGAGCAGAGCATGCACAGCCAGAGCCCAGGATATACAAAGTGGGGAAGGCGAGGGTATGAAAACATCCTGTAAAGGGTCATGCACCTTGGGATCCAATGCCTTTTGGCCTTTTCCTTCAGCTCAGTAGCCCACACCTGTTATGGGAAGTGATCTTACTTTCTTAATAAACTGTCATTTTCCCGACTCCCTGAACATTCTCTCCCTTTCTTTGAAACTCATGGTTCCTTTCTGTACTCTAGGTCCATTGATAAGTATTAGACTATGTTAAACCAGGATTGACCAGGCCTCAGCAAAACTGAACACTGAGACTGACCTCAGGAGCAGATTTTTCTTTATTAAGAACAATGAATTTGGCAACAGCTTCTCTTTGGGATTTGAATGTGTGCCCTGAGGCACAGTTGGTAAACTGCTTATAAGAGTTGGGGAATTGGAAAATGGAAGGGCAGCACGGCTATTTTCATAGGTAAGTGTGAGTGCTCTTGATATGATTTGTAGGTTTTAGGCAATAGGTCTCGAAGTTGGTTTTTACTTAGATAACAGTCTTGGGTTTGGGGGTTTACAAAGTTTCTGAGTTGGAAATGATCTCAGGTCTGAAGTCGATCTGAAGTTTACTTAACCTAGTATGAGACCCTATTAAGTCTAGGCATTTATCCTTCATTCCAAACCCCGAAGACAAAGAAAAGTGGAATTGTGTATAGGTCTAACTGCTTCCCTCTGCCTGTGGGGGGAGTGTTGGGGGGTCATCATATGGATGATGGGTCATCATATGGGCATCATTGTTCAGGGTCTGTTGAAAGAGGGATTTCTATGTTGGCTTGGAATAGGAACATAGCCTTGATTTGCCTGCTGCAGTCAGTGGGCTTTTTTTCTTAGCTACAGGTGGCCGCTGCAGTGTTTGAATTAATCCAAGATTTGAAGAACTATGTTTAAGTAGTATTCTTATTAATAACAAAATTATTAATGAGGAACAATTGTCTGTAGTCAATCCCCCGGGCCTGCAGGAGAATTTTGCGGTCCAACCATGAATGAAAGGGGGCGAGAGGCACAGAGTCAACACAACATGGACCCTGGGAGTCAGGTGAATGTGGGCAGAAGGCCAGCTGCCGTGGACTCTTTTATTGGGGTCAAGGTTAGGGTTTATGTATTGTTCGCATTCTGCTCTCCTCTTAGTGCAGTCATCATGCTGCCTTGTGATTGGCCCAGGTCTGCAACTCAACTGCTTGTATGGTCGCCTGCCTAGGGCAGGCTAGGTTGATGAGGGACAACCTCTGTGCAGGTATACTGCATAATTCTCAGCATACAGGCTACTACAGTTGTCTAATAACACTTTATAATGAACTTAAGTCTAATGTCTGAAAACTATAATCCTTTGGACTTTTACAGAAACATATCAATTATTTTAATCTGGTTATAATTTTCTGTTGGGTGTTTAAAACCATGTACTTGACTCAAATTAATGAAATTTTTACTGTCAAGATTTAGTTGAGGGTCGCTTTGGCATGGAGGTAGGGGAGACTCCTGGCTCCTTCGCCCTTTATTTTACCAGTTTCTTCTTTGTGAGCATAAGTTGGAGGCCTTCCTAGGACATAGCTCCACTTGGAAACATTGAGGCCTGTGTGTTAACTCTCCTGTTTATAAACTGGACACTGATTAGAGTCCATCTAATGGAGTTTCCATGTCCTTTCTGAACAAGAGGACAGGTGACTCATCACAGGTATAGGACCTTATATAATACCCAATAGTCCTCTGGTACTTAGTTGAACTTGGAGAACAAGGAACAAACAGTTGTTCTTAATTTTTTATTTTTTTTTTAATTTTTATTTTATTTCTGTATGTGTATGAATGTACTGCCTGCATGCAAATCTGTGCACCCGTGTCATGCAATGCCGCGGAGGTGATGTATATTGGAAGGAATAGCAACAACAACAACAACAACAACAACAAAAAGACTGTGTCAAAGAACTGACTGGAACGGTGAACTTCTGCTTGAAACAGTAAACTTCTGCCTCAAGCATTTTGAGAGAGACTGAGAGATGAAAAACATGTTTGGCAGAATGCATGAGCTCTGGTCGGGTGGGGGGCAGGGAGGGGGACACGGATCTAGATTTTATTTGAAATTTCGTATGAAATGCACAAAGCTTCAATAAAAAATTGGCTTTGAAAAAAAACATCCAAAACATTAGAAATATTGGCCTGGTACTTTGAATTATTATGTAAATATATACATAAAGCTTGAACAAAAACCCAAACATTTGTGAATAAACTTTGACTGGACATATATTTTGTGTCTTAAGCCGGCCTTTATAACTATTGACAAGAACTAATTTAAGTAGAGATTTGACTCAATTTTGAACTTAGAAATTTTAAGATTATATTTGTGGATTTAAGTTCTTAAAGGACCTGCCCAGATAATGTGGCAAGAGTGGACCTGAGTCAGAGAAAGAAGACACCTAACATCTGAGGTCAAGTAGACAGAGCCCAAGAAAGGGAATTAGAATCATTTTTTTAGGTCTGTATCAAATGAAGATTGTTCTATTGTGAATAAAAGTAGCCTTCTTTCTTTTCCCAGCCCTCTATAACCTTTGTATAGTCTTTTTGAATGAAGTGGTGGGGGAATTATATCACATACCTATAGACAGGAAATAAGCCAATCAAGATCCAGATCAAGTTCACAAAAACTGTTTCATTCTGCACTGTACCCATCTGGTACAGGGAAGAAAATCCTAGCTCCTCTTGACCCAATTTATCTTGCTATTATAAGATTCATATTTTTTGTTGTTGGCCAGAAAGAAAAAAAATCTCAAAAGTAACACTTGCATATTATCAAGAAGCATAAAAGGCATTAGCAACTAGCTACAGGTAAGCATAATACTTGTCTGTCCTTCCAACCTGAGGCTGTAACTGGGTTTATGATACAAACCAGAAGAGGAGACTAAAAGTTTTTTTTTCACTACAACAGTAATTAACTTAATAAGAACTCTGTATCTCTGCAAAACCTGGATATCAGGGGCACAGTACTTGCTTTTAATAATTCAGCTTATTTTTAGTCCCTCTCTTGGTTGACGACTATCCCTATATAGAAAGGAACAGCCAAGTTATATTTTTTCCTAGCTACAAAGAAGGTCACAGTAACAGGAAGACTTATCCAAGGCCACTGGATAAGTAAATGGACAAAACTAACAGTTAACAGCTTTGTACAGCTGTACCCTTGCTATACAGAACATCCCAGGCAGTGATACATCTTGCAAGGACTATGGTTGTGTGTCACTATCTTGGACCCTCAAAAATGTTTTAGAAAAAAAATTTCCTATCTACCAAACAAACGAAATGTTTTTATTTTTCTTTTATTTTTATATTCTGTTAATATCTCTCAATTTGCTGTGCTAGGTGTGGACCTGTCTGCAGTCCAAACATTTAAAGCATTTTTTTGAGACAGGGTCTCCCTTTAGTCCCAGCTGGCCTGAAGCTTGCTATGTTGAGCAGGCTGGCCTTGAACTCACAGAAATCCACCTGCCTCTGCCTCCTGAGTGCTGGGATTAAAGGCATGCACCACTACGCCCAGACGAAGATGGTTCTTAGCTGCCATGTGGGTGATGTGAATCAAACCCGGGTCCTCTGCAAGAGCAGTCAGTGCTCTTAACCACTAAGCCATCTCTCCAGCCCCTTAAAGCATTTTTTAACTTGGCATTTTTTTTTTATTTATTCATTTTTGTTGTTGTTGTTCTTTTTGAGACAGGGTCTCCCTGTAACCCTAGCTAGCTTGGAACTCACTATGTAGACCACTAATAAAATGGTCCTTGAGCTTAATTCTGATTCAGTTTTTAAAAATATTTCATTAAGAAGACTACGAATCCACAAAAGGGAACCTGGAGTTACTGGGTAACATTCTTGTGTAATGTCTGAGCTGTTTTCTTTCTCTAAGTTTCAGTGGTGTGATCTCTAATCTGCCCATCTGACTTGGGAGTCCTCTTCATAAGATCTCTTTTCACATGCTCCAATAGTATTTTGCATTTTCACTATCAGTATCAGATGACATTTTATCCTACGATATCCTGCCAAATTTAAATTTTTTTCTTTCTGAATCTATTCCTTATAGGTAGAATGCAATTGACAGTTTTTATGTAAATGTTTAGAACTACAAGTATCTAAGCTTTTTGATACCAGCAATTCAACTGTATCATAGAACTTTATGTACCCATTCATGTCATCTGCAAATTTACTCCTCCAGTCCTTTTCTTGAGGCTATTTTTCTACTTTAACTGCTCTTCTTGGGAATGCTCTCACCCCCACTCCAGGACTGTTGACTAGAAATACTGTTAGTGGATGTCCTTATTTGTTGCAGTTCTCAAAATGAACATTTTCAGCACTTCTCTGTTACAAATAATGATAGCAATTGAAATTTTTCTCCATAACTCTCTGGATTCAATGAGGAGATAGAAAGTACACAGTAAACTGTATACAGAGCTTAACAGAAAAATGAAAAAAAGATGACAAATATTTTCTTAAAGGATATGAAAGAACGTTCCCTACATAGACTATTCTTTAGTAGGGAAGGGAGTACCTACAGAAAGAGAAAATTGGAATTGGGACTTCTCCACTCTTGACTGGAGAAGAATCCATTGGGTGACTAAGACATTCCCCTGGTTTGTCATAGCCCAAGGTGGTCTACAGAACCAGAGGTACTCTGGAGTCACAGAGTGTCCTAGTTAGCCTTAACTGTCAACTTGGTTTTACTTGGGAACCTGGAACAAACAACACCCTGTACATCACATCAGATCAGAGGATACTTGGTGTTAGGAATGGCTGCAGAGTTAGGAAGACTACAGAAAAACTAGTAAGGTATGGACCCATGTGTGTGTGTTGTGATTGGGCCAGGGAGCAAGCCAGAAGAAGGAAACAGTTGGCAAGGGACTTAGAGTACAGGATATTTCCAGTGGAAGGGTTGCAAAAACCAGACTGCCATCCTAAACCAGGGCCAAACATTGGTGGAGGGACTGTTGTTGCAGGGCCATGCCTATTACAAAGTACCCATAATCATTTACACTTGCATACCTTTAGTATCCAGCCATTATAGGGTGGCTTCTTCCTCCATCAGTATCCCTGCACTATTCACCACTAAGAAACTGGAATGCCCTAATCTTCAATGTGACTTGAAGGAAAAATGATTCAAGAATCCCTTGTTTATCAAGGAGAATACACTGAAAGATGAATTTTGGAACTAAAGCAGTGAATTGTTAGCTGGCTTTATATCTCACCAAGTTAGGAAACTCCCTTCTCTCCTTAGTTTGTATGAGTGATAAGCACCCTAGCAGCTGTGATTCAATTTGTTAGTTCATAAAAGGAGGATGGGGACCCACACTGGTGTTTCTCTGGTAAACTAATAAAACAATAGTCCTGGGCCTTTACGGAGTTTTCAATGACTGTCTAGGATCCATGGTTGTGCCAAGGATTCCTTTCCCTACAAACTCAGGCTTTGGCACAAAAGGATAGCACAACAATACAACAGTGAGCCTGTGAGCACTGCTTAAAATTTGCCTGCTCCTACTATGAGGAAAGCTTGGCTGTGCAGTAAGATTGCTTCTTTAATCACAAGTATGAATAGCAACTGTTCTCAAGAACAGACTATTTTATTCTCTCCTGGTATTTACAGATGAGTTACTCTGGGAGGAAAACCTCAGGGATTTCTTTTATAGTTATGTTGTCCAGAGGCATATCCTAGGAATGAAATGGCAATAGAGTCTTGGGATAATCTTCTAAAACTGCACCTATATGGCAATACAGTCAAGCTGGGTGCTTTATTTGTACCTCTATTGATTTAATTCATAGAATAAATGGAAGAAAATTGATCCTAGAAAAATAACATAAGGACTTTTGTATTACATGGCAAATTATCCATGTTTTAGTGATGCAACTAAAAACTTATCGAGAAGGAATGCCATTTTTAACTTAGGAAAACACACTTTTTTCTATTGGTTTGTGCACACTCAATGAATGGAATGAGATGTTATATTTTAGTCTGGTGTGGTGGCACACACCTCTACTCCCAGCACTCAGGAGGCAGAGACGGGTGGATCTCTGTGAGTTCACGGCCAACCTGGCCTACATAGTGAGTTCCAGGACAGCTGGGGCTACAGGGAAACCCTGTCTCAAAAAAAAATAAAGACGTCATATTTTAATCATTGCTAATTCTTAAACATCCTCTTCCTGGAACAATCAATATGTAGAGTGTAATCATAGCTTGTACTCAGAAGCCACAGTTGACAAATTAACCCACAGTATGATATTCAAACACAGGACTGATCTGCCCTCCTATCCTAGGTATCTAGAGACCTTGAAAACAAAGGTCTGCATATGAACTGCAGGGTTATCCTTTAAAGTTGCTTTTCACCACTGCTGTCTGCTGAAACACTCCTGTCACTCTAGCAATGGTGAATCACAGATGTGAAATCCTAAATCCTTTGCCACCAGGAGGAATATCTCTTCAGGCCCAAGCCCTGCGTATCTCTCATTCCTAAGCATTCAATCATTCATTCTTGCTCACTAGAAATAAATTTAGAAACAGAATCAGGCTCTTTGGAAGTTCTCATATCCAGTTTCCTGAAAGAGGGCTGCACACCTGCACTGTCTCTTCTTACAGGAGAAAGGAGAATTCTGGAATTTCTCACGTGGCGTGCACCAGGAAGGACTCACTAGACTTTGTGTCCTTGCATTCACTACCTAAGTGACCTCTAGTCCCCACACAAAAGCAGCATGCAGGTGTCACTGCTGTTCTCTGTGTGTCTCATTCCAGTCTTCATTGTGACTCTGGCTGAGGGTGCAGAGCTGGAGCTGGGTTTGGGAAGCTCCTTGATATCCAGCTGTCTGTTTCCCTAGGGTCCTGTGCAGGAGAGGGATAGGCGGAGGGCGTATCTTTATGTTTCTTTCTAGGAACAAGTTGCAATTTTTGTGAAGTTGACAACAGCTACACCACTGAAATCAGCCCAGACAATGGGCCCTTAACCCTGCAGCCCCTCATGGGGAAACAGTAAAATTTCTGAGACCAGACCCTGATCCGTTAAGCTCTACTTTTCCATAAATGATTTTCACCGTCCTGATGCCTTTGGATCTCCCTCCACTCCTTGTTACTGAAAACACCGCCAAAGCACACCTGGCTTTGTTTAGATTTCATATCTCTCTCAATTGCACACTTTGCACCTTCTGACAAGCTTAGAATAATTTCCAGAGAGGCCAGAAAAGAAAGTAGGGACTGATGGTCTCAGCCTTCCCTGGAGACATTCTCCACTGTCTGTCTGCCATTGGAACTCACGATGGCAAAACTACCACACTGTTTTGCTCCTTAGGAAAGTTGGCAGGAACTTAACAACAAGCCTTTCAAGTCTGGGGGCAATTTCACCAATATTCCTGTTGTGGATATGTGTTTTAACTTCATAGAAAGGGGCAGGCTACATTTTCTAGGTTTTTGTCTATGATACCTGGTGAGGATAGAAGCCACAGCCCATCAACATTTATCTTCAGCTTCTAATCATTTCACTCTTATCTTCAATGACATCCTCACCACTCTAAAAATGTGGACATTAGAACCCCTTGAAATGGTCAGGCCTCCTGCTTCAGGCCTGTACTTTGGCTGTTTACTCTCTGAGGTGATCTGTGGACTCAGAAAGCAAGCCTTCATCCAAAGAAAAATTGTCATCCAGATCGTCACCTTGGTCAGAAGAGGAGCTTCTTTGCTTGGCAACGAAGCTATTAGTTTTCACACCATCTATCTGACACATGCAGATGTAAGGGATCCACTTCAATAGAAGTGTACTTAAATGGTCAGCCTTTCTTCCTCAGACTCTCAAAAGACTCCAGGGACAGAAGACCAATGAGAGATCTTTAGGTGTCCACTGCCCCCTGAATTAAATCCTTGGTCTGCCCTTTTTACAACAAAAATGTCCCTTCTCCCAAGACACACCAAGATATGAGCCCTTGAATAAACAGGATGCATTTGAGAAAGAGAAACTGTGACTAGGAAGAGGGGAACGAGTTTTCTAGCTAGGTAGCAGGTTGGAGTACATGACTCATTAAGGCATATTTTGATTAGCTCCTTGTTTCTTTGTCATTTTTCCCAGCAGCAGGAGCCTACTCCAGAGTGGTCACTAAATATTAGATTTTAGACACACTTAATAAATAGTTCATATCTGAATCAAGTAGGTTCCTTGCTGATCAAAGTGGAAAGCAAGACCTTAAATTCATGAGATATTCACTGCCAACAATGAAGAAAATCATATTTATGGAAAGCAAATAAATCCTTTGGAAATATCACTCCAAATGTGGAAAAATCTCATTAAAATATATAATTCGACATCAGTTAGGTCATGAGGATTCTGGTGCATTGTTTGTTTTTAAATGAAAGCTGACTAAGCAGTCACTAGACAAGTGGTCACATGCCAACCCCCTAATACAGTCTGGGGCAGAGGAGTATTGATGGAAAAATGCAATTGTCTCCTCAAAGGGGATGAGAGAGTTTATTCTGGAGGCAAATATAAGTGACCATGGCTCAGGAACACAAATTCTGCTTGCCCCAAATTCCATGTTCCAATGTGGTAACTGTTCTATAAGTTTTTATACTAAGAGAATAAAGAACAGTAAAATTCATTGTTGGAGGCAGCAGGTAGGCAGGTTACAGCAAAGCACATAAATCTCTTCTGTAGGCCTCAGATGCTATCTGATGCCTGGTCGGTGGAAGCTAGTTGTCTTTTAAGTTAATGCATTCCAAAATTTTTCACCTTTTAGTCAGAATATGCTTGGTCAGACAAAAAGGTGGGTAAGAAATGGCTATTAAGGGGCTGAAGATATCCCAAGATATATATATATATATATATTTTTTTTTTTTAATTTAGCTCTACAATCAAGTCTTTCTGCTGGGTAGTGCAAGAAATTTAATGCTCTTTTTTTCTCCAGACCTCTAAGTCTGCTCCCTCCAGTAACTAAGAAACACATAAACATACTTGTGCTGACTTGGTTGTGAATATACTCAGGCAAACAGTGAGGAATGCTGGTAGAAAAGCAGCCTGAGGGCTGGTGGGTGGTTCAGTAGGTAATGGCGTTTACCACAGTAGTTTTTGCTGCCAACCTCTGATGACTTGGGCTTAATCCTCTGGACCAAGTTGTGGAAGGAGAAACACAAATCTTTTCTCTTCCATGATGTCCCCTGAGACTTGGTGGTAGGTGTGGCATTTTAGATGTATCCATTGGGGCTAAGCACTCTTACTCTGCAATTGGATACAACTTGAGAGACACATTTGTGCAGGCAGGAACTCAACATTGCAGTTGAGACATAGAGAAGGCAGGTTGCATGGGCTGACCTGTGGCAAAACAAGGGAAACCAAGATAATTTAAGGGATAAGCTTATCTAGTTTTATCCCAGGAAGAAAGAAATATCGAATGATATTAAAATATTTATTTTCATTTTCATTTTTACTTTCACAATTATATATTTATTTTCTTACATTTTTGTTCTAATTTTTAGGTTGCTTAATGAAGTTTTATGATGGGTCTCTTTTTGTACTTTTAAAATGATTTTGCATATCTTCATTGTGTATGTGCTCATTCCTACTTTATGTCATCTTTTTATCTTACCTTTATTTTCTCATTTTTCTTTTTTTTAAAATAGCTTTTTAAAAATATTTTATATATTTGTAATTTATGTGTATGAGTGTATTGCCTACAGGTATGAAAGTGAACCCAAGTCATGAAATGCCCATGACTGTCAGAAGAGGGCATTGTATCCCCTAGAACTGGAGTTACACATGGTTTGTTAGCTACCATGTGGGTGTTGGGAACCATAACCAGGTCTACTGTAAGAGCAGCCAGTGCTCTTAAATGCTGTGCCATCTCTCCATCCCCTCCCTCATCTTTTTACATGTTACATATATTGTTATTTTTGAGAAATATTTTATTGAATTTTTGTACATTTCATATAATAAATCTTAATCAAAATTAAACCATGTCCACCATCTCTGCCCCCCATGACCCTCACAGGATTTCAGTCATTCTGTCATATATGTTTTTTTATCTGGCCAAGCATTTTTACCCAAGTTCATCCACTGGACTCTAGTCAGCCTAGCTAGAGTCACTCTCTTAAAGATCTATTCTCCCTAACCCAGCAGTAATAAATTGCCAATAGTTCCTCATTTAGAGTTGTGGCCTCTTACTCATTTCCCTTTTTGTATGCTGAGTTTTTGTCTGGTTGAGATGGTATTGGTCTTGTGCTTGTTGTCACTTTTGTTGCAAGTTCATATGGGCAAGTTCCCAGTGGCCTAAAAGCCCATGTTTCACTATGTTCATGCAACACCCCTGGCTCATACAATCTTTCTGCCCTTGCTTCTGCAATGGTGCCTGAGCTGTGGGTGGGTGAGGTTTAAATTAGGAGTTCTATCCAGGGACACACTCTCTGGAGTCTCTTATTCTTTTCTGAATCTGTGTTACTTCACTTAGTGTAACTGTTTTGTCTTTTCCTAACTGCTAAGTACAATTCCATTGTATAAATATATCACATTTTTATTATCCATTCATCAGTTGAGAGACATTTAGGTTGTTTTCACTTCTTAGCTATTTTGAAAATGGTGGCAACAAGCAGGGTTCAGAAGGATGTCTCTGTAAGATGTGTCCTGTTTGGGTTCCAGATGGGTGCATAGACTCAGGTGCCAGTAAGGCAAGGCAGATCTGCCTTGACCCTTGGGGGGGCTCACCACCCACCCTAGAAGTCCCAGCTTTGGCTCCAGACAGGTGCACTGACTCAGTGAGGTGCCGGTAAGGCAAGTTGGAGCTGCCTTGACCCTATGGGGCCTCAAAGTAGCAATACAATCCACCACCTCCCATCAACCTGGTGGAGCTGTGGTGCAGAGGACCTAACAGGTGTGGCATTAGTGATTATAGTCTGTGCAGCCAACGTTGAGGTGCCAGAATCCAAAGAAAGAAATAAACAGACAAATCCACATTCCAAAGGCACAAAGAAAAAATAACATGGGAAAAGCTCATAATAAATCCATACTACCAACCCTACAGAAGATCCCTACAATGAGAACTCTGGGGAAAGAAGCTAAGACACCGACCTTAGTAGGCAGATATTTGTAAGTTCAAGGCCAGCCTAGTCTACAGAGTGAGTTCCAGGACAGCTGGGACTACAGGGATACTCTGTCTTGAAAAGACCAAAAAAAAAAAAAAAAATTGGAAAGAACTGAAGGTAGAAAATGACAATCTCTTGAAAGAAGTGGAAATGCTGAAAAGATCCCAGGCCAAAACGAAAAAAGGAAATGACCAACAAACCAAGGAGCTACAAGATGAGAATGATAGGCTCCAGAGGGAAGTGGAAAATCCAAGGAAATCACAGGATGAAATGAAAAAGGAAATTAAACATTTATCCAATCACCAGGAGAGGATGGGGAAAAGCGTCAGAAGTAGAATGGAAGAAGCAGAAAAAACAATATCAGACCTGCAGGATAATGTGGAGCAGCTAAAAAGCTCAAGTAAAGATTCTCAAAAATATAAAAAAAACACAATAGTGGAACAACCAGGAAATGTGGGACACTATGGCAAGAGAAAATCTCCACATCATAGGTAGGGATAGAGGAAGGAGAAGAATCCCAAGACAACACTATTGACCAGATCTTCAAAAGCACAGTAGAAGAAAATTTTCCCAAACTGAAAAAAGACAATCCCATAAAAATACAAGAAGCACATAGACAAATAGACAGGACCAGAAAAGAAACTCCCCATGCCATATAATTGTTAAAATACTAGATACTCAAAACAAAGACAAAAGCCACAAGAGAAAAATGACTACATATAAGGGGAAACCCATCAGAATCACAGATGACTTCTCAGGCCAAACTATGAAAGTTAGAAGAATGTGGACCAAAGTATTCCCTATGCTAAGTGACTTTAGATGCTATCCAAGACTCCTATATCCAGCAAAAATGACAGTTATAGTTGAAGGAGATAGAAAAGCCTTCCATGACAGAAACAAGATGAAAGAATATATGTCTAAGAAACCAACACTTCAGAAAATCCTTGAAGCATTCCAAAGAACAGAGGAAAGGAGAAACTATCCTTAAGCAATTAAAGAGAGAAATCAACAAAAGCATAACAGAGTAAATACAAACCTATACCAAGGATGCAAAAAATAAGGTGAAAGGAAGCAACCCACATATCTCAATAATAACCTTACATACTAATGGTTTAAACTCCCCAAGTAAAAGATATAGACTAGGAATTAGGAAAAAGAATCCTTCTATATGCTGTCTAAAGAAACCCACCTGACCCTCGGTATTAGTCACTTTTCTGTTGCTGTGATAAAGCACCATGACCAAGGAACTTATAAAATGAAGAGTTTATTTGAGCTTATGATTGACGGTTCCATTGTGGTGGGAGGCATGGTGGCTGGAGCAGCATGCTGAGGGTCACATTTCACAATGAGCACAGGAAGGAGAGAGAGAGCAACTGGAGACCACGAGGCTTGTTAAACTCACTAAGCCTGCCCCCAATAACGTACTTCCTCTAGCATGGCCATACCTTCTAAGACCTCCAAAAACAGTGCCACCAACTAGAGACAAATGTCTGAATACTTACAGCCTATGGGGGACACTCATTCAAACCACCACATTCAACTTCCTGGCCCCCATAGGCTCCTGACCATATAAAATGCAAAATGCATTTAGTCCAACCTTAAAAGTCCCCATAGTCTTTACCAGTTTCAATGCCATTCAAAAGTCTACAGTCCAAAGTCTCTTCTGAGACTCAGGCCAATCTCTTAACTGTAAGCTCCTGTAAAATCAAAAGGCAAATTACAAACTCCCAATGTACAGTGGAACCGAATACACATTCCCATTCCAAAAGGGAGGAATAGAGGCATAGTGAGGAAATACTGGACCAAAACAAGACCGAAAACCAGCAGGGCAAACACCAAGTCCAGTAGCTCCACATGCAACTTCTGGGACTTGACTTCCAAAGGGCTTAGATGGCTCAGCTCTTCCAGCTTTGCTTGCAACATACATCTCTTTCTTAGGCTGGTACCACTCCCTGTATGCAGCTCTCCTTGGCAAATATCTCACAGGTCTGGCATCTCGAATGTCTTCTTGGGGTCTCCGCTGCCAACCAGGCTTCACATTCACAGCTTCATGCAATGGCCTATCAGGGCCTTCTTTATGCAGGGACACCCCTGCTGCACTCTGCCTGACCTTGGCAGCTCTCTGAAACCGTGGAGGAAGAACTGATGACCCCTTCACTCTTGCAAACTTCATGCCTCTAAAGCCAGCACCACGTGAATGAAATTGCCGAATCTGGCTGCAAGTTCGGGATGGACTCTCTCCTACTTTAACCACATTTGCAATTTTTCTCTGCCCTGGACTTGTTGGAGGATTAGCTGGGTGTGGTCTTGCCCTGAAGGTACTGATTCTTTTGTTTACTTGTAAATCTCCAGGCCTCTCCTTAATCACTTTAGTCTCCTTATGAAAGGGAGCCTCTCCTTCACATGCCTTGGCCACACCTTTAATCTTCCTAGTGTACTTTTCAGATCCAAACTGTACATTCTGCATTTCCTTCTGCCCCATTTGCTCTTTTTCACTGTAGATCTGTATAATATTCACCATTAAAAGCCACGCCACCATTTCTACATTAGGCTGTCTTGAAATATCCTCCGCCAAAGACATTAGTCCATTGCTTTTCAACTTAGCATCAGGCAAGCATTTGGGCTGTGGGCAAACTGCTGCCAGACTCTTTATCAAAATATCCCAGTTGCTGCCTAAGTCTTTATTTTCCTCTGGAACTACATTTTTTGCAGCAATGCTTTCTTCCAGGCTTCTACTAGAATGGCCCCTTAAGCTCTGCTTACAGTAGTCAACAGCTTTTCTAGCCCAAAGTTCCAAAGTCTTCCACATTTCTCCAAACATCCACATGGTCAGGTTCTTCACAGCCAACAGCCCACTCTCTGGTACCAAATAACTGTATTAGTCACTTTTCTGTTGCTGTGATAAAACACCATGACCAAAGGAACTTATAAAAGGAAGAGTTTATTTGAGCTTACGATTGACGGTTCCAGGGAATTAGAGTCCATTGTGGCGGGAGGCATGGCGGCTGGAGCTGGAGCAGCAAGCCGAGGGTCACATCTCGCAATGAGCACAGGAAGCAGAGAGAGAGACTGGAGACCACAAGGCTTGTTAAACTCACTAAGCCTGCCCCCAATAACGTACTTCCTCTAGCATGGCCACACCTTCTAAGACCTCCAAAAACAGTGCCACCAACTGGAGACAAATGTCTGAATACTTAAAGCCTATGGGGGACACTCATTCAAACCACCACATTCCACTCCCTGGCCCCCATAGGCTCCTGACCATATAAAATGCAAAATGCATTTAGTCCAACCTTAAAAGTCCCCATAGTCTTTACCAGTTTCAATGCCATTCAAAAGTCTACAGTCCAAAGTCTCTTCTGAGACTCAGGCCAATCTCCTAAACTGTAAGCTCCTGTAAAATCAAAAGACAAATTACATACTCCCAACGTACAGTGGAACTGAATACACATTCCCATTCCAAAAGGGAGGAATAGAGGCATAGTGAGGAAATACTGGACCAAAACAAGACCGAAAACCAGCAGGGCAAACACCAAGTCCAGTAGCTCCATGTGCAACTTCTGGGACTTGACTTCCAAAGGGCTTAGATGGCTCAGCTCTTCCAGCTTTGCTTGCAACATACATCTCTTTCTTAGGCTGGTACCACTCCCTGTATGCAGCTCTCCTTGGCAAATATCTCACAGGTCTGGCATCTCGAATGTCTTCTTGGGGTCTCCGCTGCCAACCAGGCTTCACATTCACAGCTTCATGCAATGGCCTATCAGGGCCTTCTTTATGCAGGGACACCCCTGCTGCACTCTGCCTGACCTTGGCAGCTCTCTGAAACCGTGGAGGAAGAACTGATGACCCCTTCACTCTTGCAAACTTCATGCCTCTAAAGCCAGCACCACGTGAATGAAATTGCCGAATCTGGCTGCAAGTTTGGGATGGACTCTCTCCTACTTTAACCACATTTGCAATTTTTCTCTGCCCTGGACTTGTTGGAGGATTAGCTGGGTGTGGTCTTGCCCTGAAGGTACTGATTCTTTTGTTTACTTGTAAATCTCCAGGCCTCTCCTTAATCACTTTAGTCTCCTTATGAAAGGGAGCCTCTCCTTCACATGCCTTGGCCACACCTTTAATCTTCCTAGTGTACTTTTCAGATCCAAACTGTACATTCTGCATTTCCTTCTGCCCCATTTGCTCTTTTTCACTGTAGATCTGTATAATATTCACCATTAAAAGCCACGCCACCATTTCTACATTAGGCTGTCTTGAAATATCCTCTGCCAAAGACATTAGTCCATTGCTTTTCAACTTAGCATCAGGCAAGCATTTGGGCTGTGGGCAAACTGCTGCCAGACTCTTTATCAAAATATCCCAGTTGCTGCCTAAGTCTTTATTTTCCTCTGGAACTACATTTTTTGCAGCCATGCTTTCTTCCAGGCTTCTACTAGAATGGCCCATTAAGCTCTGCTTACAGTAGTCAACAGCTTTTCTAGCCCAAAGTTCCAAAGTCTTCCACATTTCTCCAAACATCCACATGGTCAGGTTCTTCACAGCCAACAGCCCACTCTCTGGTACCAAATTACTGTATCAGTCACTTTCCTGTTGCTGTGATAAAGCACCATGACCAAGGAACTTATAAAAGGAAGAGTTTATTTGAGCTTATGATTGATGGTTCCAGGGAATTAGAGTCCATTGTGGTGGGAGGCATGATGGCTGGAGCTGGAGCAGCATGCTGAGGGTCACATCTCACAATGAGCACAGGAAGCAGAGAGAGGGCAACTGGAGACCATGAGGCTTGTTAAACTCACTAAGCCTGCCCCCAATAACGTACTTCCTCTAGCACGGCCACACCTTCTAAGACCTCCAAAAACAGTGCCACCAACTGCAGACAAATGTCTGAATACTTACAGCCTATGGGGGACACACATTCAAACCACCACACCCTCAAAGACAGACACCACCTTACAGTGAAATGATGGAAAAAATATTCCAAGTGAATTGTACCAAGAAACAAGCTGGAGTGGCTATTCTAACATCAGACAAAATAGATCTCAAGGTGAAACTAATCTGAAGAGACAAAGAGGGCCATTACATTTTTCTCAAAGTAACAATTAACTATGGATACTTCACGATCCTAAATGTCTATGCACCAAACTCTGGTGTACCTAACTTTATAAACACTACTTTGAAGGACCTCAAGACACAGATTGATCTTAACACACTAATAGTGGGAGACTTCAACACCCCATTGAGCCCCTTGGATAGATGAACTGGACAAAAATTAAACAAAAAGACATCAGAACTGAACAATACAATACACCTAATGGACCTCACAGACATCTACAGAATATTGCATCCAAACACCAGAGAATATACTTTCTACTCAGCCCCAAATGGAACATTCTCCAAAATCGACCCACATACTGGGGCACAAAAGAAATCTCAACAAATACAAAAGGATTGAAATTATTCCATGCATTGTATCAGACCACAGTGCAAAAAAGTTTAATGAACACCAGAATAAATCCAACTAGCTACCAGAACTTGTGGAGACTAAAAAAAAAAACATCCTGAATAATGAATGGGTTAGGGAAGAAATAAAAGTGAAATAAAAGTACCATGGAACTGAACGAAAAAGATAATACAACAAAACAAAACTTGTGGGATACTTTAAAAGCAGTCTCGAGAGGGAAATTTATAGCCCTAAGTGCCCAAATAAAAACAGAAAGGGAACAAATAAATAATTTAACACTGCATATAAAAGCAATTGAGAGACAACAACAAATGAACCCTAAACCCAAAAGACAGGAAGAAATCACTAAAATCAGAGCAGAAATCAATGAAATAGAAACAAAGAAAACACTACATAGAATCAACGAATCCAAAAGGTGGTTCTTTGAAAAGATAAACTAAATAGACACAACTCTAGCTCAGTTAACAACAACAACAACAACAACAACAACAAAACCACAACAAGAAAGAGTAACTCCAAATCAATAGTATTCATGATGAAAGGGGAAATATCACAACAAAGTAAAGATCCAGGCAATTATATGGGAATACTTCAAAAACTGATACTCCACTAAAACCTAAGGGTTTTAGTGGATGAATATTTGAAATCCTGGGAAAAAACAAAGCTTAACCAAGAAGAGATTGACAGTTTAAACAGACCCATAATATTTGAGGAAATTGAGGATGTAATAAGAAACCTCCCAACTAAAAAATCAAGGGCCCAGATGGATTCACAGCAGAATTCCATAAAATATTTAAAGAGGTCCTACAACCATTATTACTCAATCTGTTCAGAAGGATACAAACAGATGGAATTCTCCCAAATTCCTTGTATGAAGCCAGTATCACCCTAATACCAAAACCAGGCAAAGATACAAACAAAAAAGAAAGCTATATAGGGCTGGAGAGATAGCCTAGCGGTTAAGAGCACCAACTGCTCTTGCAGAGGACCCAGGTTCAATACCCAGCACCCATATGGTGGCTAAGAACCGTCTGTAACTCCAATTCCAGGAGAACTCCAATTCCAGGGGAATCCAAGATCCTCTTCTGACCTCCACAGCATTGCACGACATGGGTCCACAAACCTACATGCAGACAGTACATTCATACACATACAAAAATAAATAAAAATAAAAAACATTTAAAAAAGAAAGCTATAGACCCATATCACTAATGAACATAGATGCAAAAATACTCAACAAAATACTTGCAAATCGCATACAGATGCACATCAAAAAAATCATCCATCATGATCAAGTTGGATTCATACCAGAGATGCAGGGATGGTTTAACATACGAAAATCAATAAATATCATAAAACATATGAATGGACTGAAGGACAAAAACCACATGATTGATGCAGAAAAAGACTTTGAAAACAAGATTCAGCATGCCTTCATGTTTAAAGTCCTAGAGGGAATTGAAATGAAGGGAACATTCCTCGACATGATCAAAGCCATATATAGCAAACCCACTGCCAACATCATCCTAAATGGAGAAAAATTGGAAACATTTCCCTTAAAGGTGGGAACCTGGCAAGGCTTCCCCTTATAGCCACTCGTCTTTAACATAGTGCTTGAAACACTTGCTAGGGCAATAAGACAAGAGAAGGAAATTAAAGGAGTACTAATCAGAAATAAAGAAGTTAAGGTATCCTTTTTTGCAGATGATATGATAGTTTACCTAAGGGATGCTAAAAACTCCACCAGAGAAATTCTAGAAATGATTAAGAGTCTAAGTAAAGTGGAAGGGTAGACACAATATTAACCTGGAAAAATCATTAGCCTTTCTTTACACCAACAATAAACAAGAGGAGAAGGAATATAAGAAGACCTTCCCACTCACAATAGCCTCAAAAATAATAAAATACCTGGGAACAAACTTAAACAAAGATACCAACAACAAAAATTTTAAACACCTGAAGGAGGATATTGAAAATGACATCAAAAGATGGAAAGATCTCCCATGCTCATGGATTGGAAAAATTAATATAGTAAAAATGTCCCTTTTACCCAAATTGATATACAGATTCAACCCAATCCCAATCAAAATCCACATGAGCTCCTTCACAGACTTGGGGGGGATCCTTAAATTCATATGCTAAAACAAAAGACTCCAAAGAGCCAAAGCAACCCCGAGTGAAAAATGCAGTACAGGGGGGATTGCTCTACCAGACTTCAAGCTATATTACAGGGCTATAGTCATAAAGACAGCCTGGTACTGGCACAAAAACAGACCCATAGACCAATGAAACAAAATTGAAGATCCAATCTTGAGCTCATACAATTTCAGTCACCTCATATTCGACAAAGGGGCAAAAAAAAAATCCCTCAATGGAGGAAGGATAGCATCTTCAGCAAATGGTGCTGGCAAAACTGGATCACCATTTGTAGAAAAACCAAAATTAAACCCTACCTCTCACCCTGCACAAAAATCAACTCCAAGTAGATCAAAGATCTCCACATTAACCCTGAAACCCTGAAGGTGATAGAAGAAAATGTTGGTAATGACCTATAAGACATAGGTGTAGTAAAACTTTTAAAATCAGACAGCAGCTGCACAGGAAATAAGGTCAATAGTTGACAAATGAGACCTCATCAAACTCAAAAGCTTCTGTATAGCTGAAGAAACAATCAAGGAAGTGAAGAGAAAACCCACAGAGTGGAAAGAAATCACCAGTGATTCATCTGACAGAGCATTAACATCAAGAATATATAGACTACTCAAAAAAGGAGGAGGAAAACAAATGACCTCCTCAAAAGATGGAGTAAAGAGCTGAACAGTGTCTTCACCAGTGAGGAAGTAAAGATGGCTGAGAAACATATGAAAAAGTGTTCAACATCATTAATAATTAAGGAAATGCAAATTAAAACTATTCTCAGATATCATCTCACTCTGATACATCTGGCTAAGATCAAGAACACAAAAGACACCAAATGCTGGAGAGGTTGTGGGGAAAGGGAAACACTCATCCACTGTTGGTGGGAATTTAAACTTGTACAACCATTATGGAAAGCAGTGTGGAGAACCCTTAAAAGACTCAAAATGAGCCTACCACCCAACCCAGACATACCAGTCCTGGGTATATACCCACAAGACTCATCATACTGCAAAGATACATGCACATCATGTTTTCTTTTTAAGAATACAGTTATTTTTAAAATTTTTAATTTTATTTTTATTTTTGTATGTGTATAAATGTACTATTTGCATGTAGCTTTGTGCACCCATGTCATGCAATGCTGCAGATGTCAGAGGAGGGTGTCAGATTCCCCTGGAACTGGAGTTAAAGTTTGTTTTCAGCCGCCATGTGAGTGCTGGGGATCAAACCTGGGTCCTCTGTAAGAGTGGTTGGCGCTCTTAAGTGCTAGGCCATCTCTCCAGCCCCGATGCAACTCTCTTCACAATAGGGAAGAGCTGGAACCAACCCAAATGCCCCTCAACTGATGAGTGGATGAAAAAAATGTGGTACATCTACACAATGGAGTATTACTCAGCGATAAGGAAAGATGACATCATGAAATTTGCAGGTAAATGGATAGAACTTGAAGCCATTATGCTAAGTGAAGTAACATGGTCCATTCAGAAAAACAAGAGACAGATGGTCTCCCTCATTTGTGGATGCTAACACCAAATCCCCAAATGAAAGGCAAGCTGAACAACATTATTGTTATATTTCTGTTTATCTAAAAGCAACTATGTTGTTACAATGTAAATCTCTTAAGGGGCTCTAGAATGGATCCACCACTTACTTTCAGACTCTGTAATTACTATGTGGAAGTATGAATGGAAAGTATGTATTCATATTTTAGAGTAATATAAAATTAAAGGAGGAAATGTGAATTCCTTAAAAAAAGACTGAGAGAAGGAGGCAGGGTATTTTTGGCAGAATGCATGATATGGGGTGGGGTGGGGGGAAAGGAAAGGGGGAATATGTCTAAACTGAACTGAGAAATGATGTCTGAAATACACAAAAGATCAATAAAAGCATTATAAAAAGGGTGGGTACAGATATATGTATCTATTTCTAGAATATATATTGTACTCCACTGTTCTATATGTTTTCTTTTTTTCATATATATATATATATATATATATATTTGTACAAGATTCATGGTTAGCAAAAAAACTCCCCAAAAAATCCTTAGACCTGTGTCCCCCTCCCTAGACCCCACCCATCCAAAGCTCATGCATTCCCTGCTCCAACATTTCTTGTCATTTTTTTCTCCAGATGGTTCGTCCAAATGGTCTCGGCATAGTAAGAAGTTGTCTGTCATTTTTTCGACGCAAGTTCACTAGTGTCCAGTCAGTTCCTTGTGACACAGGTGGGTTGGGCATGGTTGGTTATGTTGGTTGGTGGTGCGATCGGGAATCATTGGTGTTGATTGTGTTCAATGATGGCCACTCTCAACTGACTTGGACCAAAAGCTCAAGGAGACCTGCAGCAAGAAATATTACTAGGTAATTGGTGGCTAGCATCCACAAATGAGGGGTACAATTCAAGTCGTGTTGTTTTTCTTGGGAATGTGTTACTTCACCTAGATAATATCTTCTAGTTTCTTCCATTTTACCTGCCAAAGTTCAATGATGTCATCATTCTCTACTGACTGAAACATATCTCCATTATGTAGATGTACTACATTTCTCTATGCCACTCGTAGTTTGAGGGGCTACTTGGGTTGGTTCCGAGGTCCTTGCCATTGTGACGGAGAGCTTGCACTCTAAAACCATGGCTTGTAGAAGTATCTCTCAGTACGATGAGTCCCTTGTGGGTACATACCCAGGAGTAGTATGCTCGGTCAGGTGGTCAAGCTTCATTCCAAGTTTCCAAGGGTTTCTCCACCACTGCTTTCCATAAGTGGCGTACAAGTTTACATTCCTACCAGCAGTGGAGTGAGTGGTTCCTCCTTTTCCACAACCCCTGCTAGCACTTGCGTATCATTTGTTTTCTTGATCTTAGCTAGTCTTTATTTGGAGTAAGATGAATAATCTTAAATTGGTTTTGATTTGCATTTCCTTAATTGAGCTAATTGATGTTGAATTACTTTTTAAGATGTTATTCTCACAATTCTAATTTCCTCACTTGTGAATTCTCTTTTCAGCTCTTTGCCTCACATCTATCAAGTGGGTTCCATTTATTTTTCGTTTTCTTTGTTTTCTGAGTAAGTGTTATATGATCTGGAAATGCAATGCTTTGTCAGAATGTTTGCTGCAGTGAAGGTTTCCTCCCACTCTGGGGGTTTTCTTCACTTCGCTTAGATGTTTCTTTTGATTGCACAGAATCTATTTAGTTTAATGAGGTCCAATGTTGGTTAATTGTGAATTATATATTGATTCAAGTTGCGCTGATTTAAAGTCTTTTCTATGCCTATGTCTTGTGTCCTGGCTGCCAAACTTCTTTTCTCTATTGCCATTCAGGGTTAGTTTTGCAGTTGTGAGGTCTTGTATCCACCTTACAGTTTACTTGTATACAGGGTCTGAGACGGTGGAACAGGAAGGGGTTTAATTTTCATTCTCTACAAGTGGTGATCCAGATTCGCCAACACACTTGCTGAAGATGCTGTCTTTTCTCCACTGTGGTTCTTCTTGGCCTCTGTTCAAATATGAGATGGGCTGAAAATTTTATGTGCTTTCAAGTTTGGATTCTCGGTTTTCTTCCATTGGTCAAACAGGTCTGTTTTGTTTTTTGTGCCCAGTGACCAGTGATGTCTTTATTAGACTATAGGCCCGTAATTATAGTTTGAAATCTGGTATAGAGAGACCCCCCCCCCCGCTGTATTGCTCTTTTTCACGTCAGGGATTTTTTGGCTATTCAGGGTTTTATGTTTTTCCAAATGAAATAAAGGACTTTTTTGTGCAGCTTAAGAAACTCTTGGGATTTTGATTTGGATTGCATTAATCTGTACGGAAGCGTTTGGATAGAAGGACATATTAACTATATTAATTTCCAATCCATGAGCCTGGAAGGTTTTTGTATTTCTGATGTCTTCTTCAACTTTCTTTCTTTAAGGGTTTAAATTTTGTTGTAAAGATGCTTTCGGTCATCTTGGTGTAGGTGTTTGCTCTCTATGTTTTTTATATTGTTTAGGGCTATTGTGGTGGGGCAGGTCTCTTTGGAACCTTCTTTCTCCGAGTTGCCTTGTTTCTTGGTGTAAAAGAAATGGCCCATTTGATTTTTAAGGTTAATTTTTGTTCCTTGCTGTTCTCATCCTCAGCCTTTCACCACTGTGCTCTCCATCACAGCCTTAATTTACATGTACTGCCCATTTGCTGAAGCTGTGTAATCATTCCTAGGAGTTTTCTGTGTGGGGTTTTATGCATCCCTAAGTAAATCAATCAATTATCAGTGTATTTAGTACTTTTCTGTTTGCTGTGATAAAACACCCATGTCCAAGAGGAACTTCATAAACGAAGAGGTTTATTTTTGATGCCTTATGGAATTGGGTTAAGGGAAGTTTCCAAGTAGGCTCGATTGTGGTGGGAAGCATTGGCGGCTGGAGCATGGAGACAGAGAAGCTGAGGATTCACATTTTCAGCATCAGCAGGAAGGAGAAAGAGGGGCAACTGGAGGATCACCAAGGCTTGTTAAACTCACTAAGCCTGCCCCCAGTGATCACACTCCTCTAGACACGGCCCCGACGACCTTTCTAAGACCTCCAAAAACAGTGCCACCAATCCTTGGAGACAAATGTGCTGAATAACTTACAGACTCATGGTGGAACACTCATTTCGAAACACCATATTCCACCCGCTGGCCCCACATAGGCTCACTCGACTATATAAAATGCAAAATGCATTTAGTATCAACCTTAAGTCCCCATAGTCTTTACCAGTTCAATGCCATTCAAAAGTCTTCTTAGGGGTCTACGCTGCCAACCAGACTTACAAATTCACAGCTTCACAAAATGCCTAATGTATCTTTGCTCAGGGGCCTTCTTTTATACGAGGGACGCATCTCTGCAGCACTCTGCATGGCCCTTGTGGCTCTCTGAAAAACCACTGGAGGTAAGTAACTGATGACCCTTTCACTCTTCGAAACTTCATGCTCTCAAGCCAGCACCAGTGAAAAATTGCCGACATCTGGCTGCAAGTTTGGGGATGGAACTTATCTCTAGCTTAACCATCATTTGCAATTTTTCCTGCCTGGGACTTGTTGGAGTAGAAAACGCTTTATGTGTTTTCCTTTCAAAAGCTGAGAGTATTAGCTGGGTGTGGTCTGCCCTGAAGGTATTGATTTCTTGTATGTTTACTTGTAAATCCCGAGGCCTCTACTTAATCACTTTCAATCTCCTTATGTAAACGGGAAGCCTTCTCTTCTTCACAGCCTTGGCCACACTTTAATTTCCTAGTGTACTGTTTCAGATCCATAAAGTGTACATTCTGCATTTCCTCTGCCCCATTTGCACTTTTGTCACTGTAGATCTGTATAATATTCACCATTAAATCAGCCACCATTTCTACATTAGGCTGGTCTTGAAATATCCTCGCACCAAAGAGATCAGTCCGTCACTTTTCATGTAGCATCAGGCAAGCATTTTAGGCTGTGGGGCAAACTGCTGCCAGACTCTGTTATAAAAATATCCCCGGTTGCTTGCCTGCTGTGTCTGATGCCTCCCCCTGGAACACATCATCTTTTTTGTGCATCAATGCCTTTCTTCCAGGCCTCCACAGAATGGCCCTTTAAGCTCTGCTTACAGTAGTCAACAGCCTTTCTAGCCCAAAGTTCCAAATTCTTCCACATTTCTCCAAACATCCACATGGTCAGGTTCTTCACAGCCAACAGCCCACTCTCTGGTACCAAATTACAGTATTAGTCACTTTTCTGTTGCTGTGATAAAACACCATGACCAAAGGAACTTATAAAAGGAAGAGTTTATTTGAGCTTATGATTGACGGTTCCAGGGAATTAGAGTCCATTGTGGCGGGAGGCATGGCGGCTGGAGCTGGAGCAGGAAGCCGAGGGTCACATCTCTCAATGAGCACAGGAAGCAGAGAGAGGGCAACTGGAGACCACGAGGCTTGTTAAACTCACTAAGCCTGCCCCCAGTGATATACTTCCTCTAGCACGGCCACACCTTCTAAGACCTCCAAAAACAGTGCCACCAACTGCAGACAAATGTCTGAATACTTACAGCCTATGGGGCACACTCATTCAAACTACCACAATCAGCAAATAGGGATAACTTGACTTCCTCTTTTCCAATTAGTACTCTTTTAATTTTCTTTTATTGCCTTATTGTCCTAGCAAGTGTTTCAAGCACTATATTGAAGAGGAGTGGTGACAGGGGGCAACCTTGCAGAGTTCCTACCTTTAAAGGGAATGTTTCTGTCATTTCCCCATTTAGCATGATATTGGCTGTGGGTTTACTGTATATGGCTTTGATTATATTGAGGAATGATCCCTCCAATCCAATTCCCTCTAGGACTTTAAGCATGAAGAGATGCTGGATTTGTCAAAGGGTTTTTTCTATGTCCATTTATATGCTGATGATATTCATTGATTTTCGTATGTTGAACCATCCCTGCATCTCTCATATGAATCCTACTTGGTCATGATGGATGATCTTCTTGATGTGGGTCTGTATGTGATTTGCTAGTGTCCTGTTTAGAATTTTGGCATCTGTGTTCATTAGCGGCATGGGTCTATAGTTCTCCTTTTTGGTTGTATCTTTGCCTGGTTTGGGCAATAGGGTGATGCTGGCTTCATAGAAGGAATTTGGGAGAATTCCCTCTGTTTTTATCCTTTTAAACAATTTCCATAATAATGGTTGTAAGTCTTTTTGAAGTATTTTATAGAATTCTGCCATGAAACCGCCTGGGCCTGGGCTTTTTTTAGTTGGGAGGTTTCTTTTTTCTTTTTTCTTTTAGTTGGGAGGTTTCTTATCACATCTTCAATTTCTTCACATATTATTGGTCTATTTTAGCTGTTGATTTCTTCTTGGTTGAGCTTCGGTGATTCCCAGGATTTCAGATATTCATCCATTTCTTCTAGGTTTTCAAACTTGGTAGAGTATATATTTTTGAAGTATTCCCCAAACAAACCTGACCAAACACAATCAAAAATATCTACAAAGAAAATTTTATTTTTTAATTTTTTTCTGGGAAAGATACCCTTAGATGAATGAGATATTCTTTTTTTAAGCCAATGTTTTATTGAAGCTCTGTGCATTTCATACAAAATTACATTATAAATCAAACCTAGACCCATGCCTCCTCCCTGCTCCCCACCCCACCAGAGCTCATGCATTTTGCCAAACATGTTTTTCATCTTTTTCTCAGTCTCTCTCAAAATTCTCAATGCAGAAGATTACTGTTTCAAGCAGAAGTTCACCATTTCAGTCAGAAAAGACCCAGTCTTTTCTGTTGTTGTTGTTGCTGTTGTTGTTGTTATTCCTTCCAATATGCATCACTCCAAAATATGCACATATCCATGCCACATATTTCATAGGGTTTAGAATCTTCAGCTTATGATTTTTTAAAATTTGGCTGAAAGATGTCATGTTTGAAGTCTCCTCCTTGGCAAGCCCAAACCACCATCAGTACTGCCCTTGTGTTCCACACTGGGGTTTTCTCTTCCCATGGCCACCAAATGTGGTCCAGTAAGCACTGCATCCTGTCTTGATCTTCCTGTACTGGTCTCCAGCCTGGGTAGTCCAACAATGGTAGGCTATACTATGAAGAAGTGGAAACCCCAGTAGTAGCTTAGTCCACAAGTTGGATGTCTCAGCAGACCTCATCTGGCACTGAAGATTTGGAGGATTCTTGGAGAGACATGAGTCTTAAGTCCATATTGGAAGGTTGAAAAGCTGTTTCTTCACACATCTTTGTAGGATGGCAAAAGCAGTAGCAGCCACAGGCACTTGCCAGTAAGACAGGCAAAACAACTGTGTTCTTTTGTCTTTTTACTAAGATCTCAAGTTTTATACCTGAAGTACAATTTCTCAGGACTATTTATGTATTTCTGGTTATATGTTCTTTTTGGATGGCTAAGGTCACATAGTCATCCCAGATTAACCAAGGTTTTTGTTTTCTCAAGATCAGTTGAGGATCTAGTCTTCATGTGTCAGTCACTTTTTTTTGTTTTTGTTTTTGGAAGGGGAGAGGGAGCCCCTGGCTCCTTTTGGCTTTTCAATTACCAGTTCCATCCACTCAAGGACAAAGTCAGGTCTTGCTAGATCAGGCTTCCCTTTTTGAAGCATGAGCAGACTTTCCTCTTTATAGACTGGATATTGGTTGAAGTCCCATTAGTGTATCTCCAGGACCTCCCTGCACAGGAAGACCGATGACTCACATTTGCAGGACATTTCAAGAGATGACCCCATGCATAGTCCCCTGGGACTTAGTTGACCTCTGAGGGCAAGGAACAAAGGTATCTCTTAGCCAAATTGGTATGGGCATTAAGTATGGTAGTTAAGCATCCAGAAAGGCTAAGTTACAGCAGCCTGGTACTTTTAACTACTTTATAATATTTTAGAAAATGCTTTGACAAAAGCTCAAGGAGCCTTGAATAAGAAATACTAAGAAGTACTCCCATAAAATAAATACTGTGGCTAGACATAATGCCATGACAAACTAGTTTTTTCTGCATCATTTACCTGCAAAGTTCATGATGTCATGTTTCTTTACTGCTGCATAGAACTTCATTGTGTAGATGTACCACATTTTCTCTATCTACTCGTCAGTTGAGGGGCACTTGGGCTGGTTCCAGCTCTTCGCTATTGTGAAGAAAGCTGCAATAAACATGGGTGTGCATGTATCTCTGTGGTAAGATGAGGCTTGTAGGTGTATATACAGGAGTTGTATGACTGGGTCAGGTGGCAAGCTCATTTTGAGTCATCCAATGGTTCTCAACACTGCTTTCCATAGTGGTTGTCAGAGTTTACATTCCTGCCAGCAGTGGATGAGTGTTCCCCTTTCTCTACCTCTCCAGCACTTGGTATCATTTGTGTTCTTGATGTTAGCCAGTCGTACCAGAGTGAGATGATATCTGAGAGTAGTTTTAATTTGCATTAATAATTTTAATGATGTTGGACACTTTTTAAGATGTTTCTCAGCCATCTCTAATTCCTCACTTGTGAAGTCTCTGTTCAGCTCCTTGCTACATCTTTTGAGTGAGTCATTTGTTTTCTTTCTTCTTTGTTTTTTGAATAGTTTATATATTCTGGAAATCAATGCTTTGTCAGATGTATCTGTGGTGAAGGTTTCCTCCCAGTCCGTTGGTTTTCTTTTCACTTCTTTGATCCTTTCTTTTGATGTAGAGAAGCTTTTGAGTTTAATGAGGTCCCATTTGTCAATTGTCCATATTATACCCTGCACAGCTGCTGCCTGATTTAAGAAGTCTTCCTATGCCTATTTTTTGGAGGCTGTTGCGAAGTTTTTCTTCTATAACCTTCAGAGTTTTGGGTTTCACGTTGAGGTCTTTGATCCATCTGGAGTTGACTCCTGTACAGGGTGAGAGGTAGGGGTTGAACTTTATTCTTCTACAAGTGGTGAACCAGTTTTGCCAACACCACTTGCTGAAGATGCTGTCTTTCCTCCATTGTGTCTTCTTGGTCCCCTTGTCAAATATGAGGTGGCTGAAATTTTATATGATAATATATGTATAATAATATATATAGAATTTGAAGATGTAATAAGAAAACTCCTAAGAAAAGCCTAGCCCAGATGGATTAACAGTAGAATTCTATAAAACATTTCAAAAAGACTTACAACCATTATTACTCAAACTGTTCAGAAGAATACAACCAGAGAGAAATCTCCCAAATTCCTTCTATGAAGCCAGCATCACCCTAATACCAAAACTAGGCAAAGACACAGCCATAAAGTTCAAGTTTGTATCTTCAGTTTTGTTCCATTGGTAAACAGGTCTGTTTTTGTGCCAGTACCAAGATGTTTTTATGACTATAGCCCTGTAGTATAGTTTGAAGTCTGGTATAGAGGTACCCCTGTATTGCTCTTTTTGCCCAAGAATGAAATTAAGGACTTTTTTCCAAGCCTGTGAAGAGACTCTTAGGGATTTTAATTGGGATTGTGTTGAATCTGTATATTAATTTGGGTAGGATGGACATTTTTACTATATTAATTTTTCCAATCCATGAGCATTGAAGGCCTCACATCTTCTGATGTCTTCTTCAATTTCCTTCTTCGGGGGTTTAAAGTTTTTTTGTAGAGATCTTTGGTGTCTTAGGTTAGGTTTGTTCATAAGCATCTTATTGTTTTTGAGGCTATTGTGATTGGGAAGGTCTTCTTGTATTTCTTCTTCAGTTGCTTGTTGTTGGTGTAAAGAAAGGCTACTGATTTTTCTAGGTTAACTAATTTCATATCCTGACACTTTACTGAAACTCTTAATCGTTTCTAGGAGTTTTTTGGTGGAGTTTTTAGTATCCCTTAGGTAAACAATCATATCTTCAGCAAAAAGTGATAGCTTGACTTCCTCTTTTCCAATTAGTACTCCTTTAATTTCCTTTTTGTGCCTTGTTCTTGCCTTATTGCCATAGCAATTGTTTCAAGCACTATATTGAGGAGAAGTGGTGACAGGGGACAGCCTTGCTGAATTCCTACCTTTAAGAGGAATGCTTCTGTCTTTTCTCCATTTAGGATGATGTTGGCTCTGGGTTTCTTGTATATGGCTTTGATTACATTGAGGAAAGATCCCTCCAATCCAATTCTCTCTAGGTCTTTAAGCATGAAGGGATGCTAGATTTTGTTAAAGACTTTTTCTGCATTGATTGAGATTTTCGTGTGGATTTTGTCTTTCAGTCTATTTATGTGTTTTATACTTATTGATTTTCATATGTTGAACCATCCCTGCATCTCTGGTATGAATCCAACTTGGTCATGATGGACGATCTTCTTGATGTGGGTCTACATGGGGTTTGCAAGTATTTTGATGAGAATTTTTTCATCTGTGTTCATTAATGAGATGGTTCTATAGTTCTCCTTTTTGTTTGTATCTTTGCCTGGTTTTGGTATTAGAGTGATGCTGGCTTCATAGAAGGAATTTGGGAGAATTCCCTCTTTTTAGCCTTCTAAACAACTTGAGTAATAATGGTTGTAAGTCTTTTTGAAATGTTTTATTGAATTCTGCCATGAAAACATCTGGGCCTGGGCTTTTTTTAGTTCAGAGGTTTCTTATCACATCTTCAATTTCTTCACATATTATGGATCTGTTTAAGCTGTCGATCTCTTCTTGGTTGTGCTTTGGTGATTCCCAGGATTTCACATATTCATCCATTTCTTCTAGGTTTTCAAACTTGATAGAGTATATGTTTTTGAAGTATTCTTGTATAATTTTCTGCATCTTTACATTGTCTGTTGTGGTATTTCCCCTTTCATCAAGGATTCTATTGATTTGGAGTTGCTCCTTCTTTCTTTTGGTTAACTGGGCTAGAGGTCTGTCTATCTTGTTTATTCTCTCAAAGAACCAACTTTTGGATTCATTGATTTTTTGTATTGTTTTCTTTGTTTCTATTTCATTGATTTCTGCTCTGATTTTTGTTATTTCTTCCTGTCTGTTGGGTTTAGGGTTCATTTGTTGTTGTCTCTCAAGTGTTTTTAGCTGCAGTGTTAGATCAGTGGTTAGAATTGGTCACTTGTGCTCCTTTTCGTGTGTTTTCTATTGTAGGGCACCCAGGGCTAAAAATAAAACCCTCCCCTCTTAGGACCACCTAGCTTTTAAAAGTATCCCATAAGGTGGTGTTGTGTTGTATTATCATTGTCATCCCAGTTTCAGGAATGCCTTTATTTCTTTACTTATTTCTTCCTTGACATGCCGTTAATTCCAGGAAAGTGTGTTCCCCTGTAATTTTTAGATAGTAGGGCGTATCCTGGAGTTGTGTATATTGAGTTTTATTGCAACGTGGTCTGATAGAATGCATAACATTATTTCAGTGGGTTTTATTTTGTAATTTAATTGAAGGGTTTGTTATATGTCCCAGTATGTGTTCGATTTTTGGAGAATGT
>VZQC01012382.1:0-98526 GCA_009823505.1 Rhizomys pruinosus
GTTCCATGAATACTTTTATCTCACTCTTTATTTCTTCCCTGACCCATTCATTGTTCAGGATTGTGTTGTTTAGTCTCCATGTGTTCTTGTAGCTAGTAGGGCTTATTCTGGTGTTCACATTGAGCTTTATTGCACTGTGGTCTGATAGAATGCATGGAATGATTTCAATCCTTTTGTATTTGTTGAGATTTCTTTTCTGCCACAGTATGTGGTCGATTTTGGAGAATGTCACATGAGGTGCTGAGTAGAAAGTATATTCTCTGGTGTTTGGGTGGAATATTCTGTAGATGTCTGTGAGGTCCATCAGGTGTATTGTATTGTTCAGTTCTGATGTCTCTCTCTTTGTTTTTTGTCCTATTTATTTATCCAAGGGGCTCAGCAGGGTGTTGAAGTCCCCCACTATAGTGTGCTAGGATTAGTCTGTGTCTTGAGGTCCTGCAGAGCAGCGTTTATAAAGTTAAGTGCACCAGAGTTTGGTGCATAAACATTTAGGATTGTGAAGTCTTCATGGTTAATTGTTCCTTTGACAAGGATGTAATGGCCCTCTTTGTCTCTTCTGATTAATTTTACTTTGAGATCTATTTTGTCTGATATTAGATTAGACACTCTGGCTTGTTTCTTGGTACCATTTGCTTGGGATATTTTTTCCATCCTTTTACTCTAAGGTGATATCTGTCCTTGAGGGTGAGGTGGGTTTCTTGAAGACAGCATATAGAAGGTTTCTGTTTCCTAATCCATTCTCCTGGTCTATGTCTTTTGATTGCAGAGTTTAGACCATTAATATTTAAGGTTATCATTGAACGATGTTTGTTGCTTCCTTTCACTTAGTTTTTTGTTTGCATTCTTGGTCTACATCTGTATTTACTGTGTTATGTTTTTGTTAGTTTCAGATTGCTTCGAGGATTTTCTGAAGTGTTGTTTTTTTAGACATGTATTCTTTCATCATGTTCATGTCGTGAAAGATTCTTCTTTCTCCTTCAACTATAATTGACATTTTTGCTGGATATAGTAGTCTGGGTTGGCATCTAAAGTCGTTTAGCTCTGAGATTACTTTGGTCCATGTTCTTCTGGCTCTCATAGTTTGCACTGAGAAGTCAGCTGTAATTCTGATGGGTTTCCCCTTAGATGTAACTTGTTGTTTTTCTCTTGTGGCTTTCAGTATCTTCTCTTTGTTTTGAGCATCTAGTGTTTTAACAATTATATGGTGTGGGGAATTTCTTTTCTGATCTTGTCTATTTGGTATTCTATGTGCTTCTTGTATGTATATGGGTTTGTCTTTTTTCAGTTTTGGGAAATTTTCTTCTATTATCCTATTGAATATCTGGTCAATAGTGTTGTCTTGGGATTCATCTCCTTGCTCTATCCCTCTGATGTGGAAGTTCTGTCTTTTCTTTTCTTTCCTTTTCTTTTTTGGTCTTTTTGAAACAGGGTCTCCCTGTCTCAGCTGGCCTGAACTCACTATGCAGACCAGGATGGCCTTGAACTCACAGAGATCTGCCTGATTCTGCCTCCCAAGTGCTAGGATTAAAGGTGTGTGCATAGTGTCTCACATTTCCTGGTTATTCCACTCTTGTGTTTTTTTTTTTTAATTTTTCATAATCTTTACTTGAGCATTCTAGTTGCTCCATGTTATCCTGCAGGTCTGATATCCTTTTTTTCTGCTTTTTCCATTCTGCTCTTGAGGTTTTTTTCCCCATATTTTCCTGTTCCTTTTTCTTTTCATCTTGTGATTTCTTTAGTTTTTCCACTTCCTTTTGGAGCCTGTCATTCTATTCTTGTATTTCCTCACTTCACTGGTCAGTTTCTTTATTCTTTTTGGCCTGGGCTCTTTTCAGTGTTTCCACTTCCTTCTGGAGTTTTTCATTTTCTACCTTTAGTTCTTTCCAATGTTTGTCATTATCTCCCTCTAGGTCCTTCATGAGTTTTTCATTCTCTTCCCTTAGTTCTCTGATTTGTTCTTTATATTCTTTGATTTCTTTGAATATGTCTACAATAGTTCTTCTCAGGTCTGTGTCTTGGTTTCCTTAGATGGACTGAAAGACAAAAACCACACAATCATCTCAATTGGTGCAGAAAAAGCCTTTGACAAGATCAGCATCCCTTCATGTTTAAAGTTCTAGAGGGAATTGGACTGAAAGGAACATTCCTCGACAGGGAAATAAGACAAGAGAAGGAAATAAAAGAGTACTAATCAGAAAATAGGAAGTTAAACTATCCCTTTTTGCAGATGATATAATAGTTTACCTGAGGGATGCTAAAAACCACCAGAAAACTTCTAGAAATGATTAAGAGTTTCAGTAAGGTGGTGGAATACAAAATAAACCTAGAAAAATCAGTAGCCTTTCTTTACACCAACAATAAACAAGTGGAGAAGGAATATAAGAAGACCTTCCCACTCACAATAGCCTCAAAAATAATAAAATACCTAGGAACAAACCTAACCAAAGATACCAAAGATCTCTACAACAAAAATTCTAAACCCCTAAAAAAAGAATATTGAAAATGATAACAAAAGATGGAAAGATCTCCCATGCTCATGCTTTGGAAAAATAGTATAGTAAAAATGTCCATTTTACCCAAATTGATTCAATGCAATCCCAATCAAAATTCCCATGAGTTTCTTCAAAGACTTGGAAAAAAATCCTTAAATTCATAGGGAAAAACAAAAGACCCCAAATAGCTAAAGCAACCCTAAGTGAAAAATGCAATACAGGGGGATTGCTCAACCAGAGTTCAAGCCATATTACAGGGCCATAGTCATAAAGACAGCTTAGTACTGGCATAAAACATAACCATTGACTAGTGGAACAAAACTGAAGATCGAAACTTGAGCTCATACTATTTCAGTCACCTCATACTTGACAAATGGGCAAAAAAACTCAATGGAGGAAGGATAGCATCTTCAGCAAATGATGCTGGCAAAATTGGATCACTATCTGTTAGAAGAACAAAATTAAGCCCCTACCTCTCACCCTGGATGAAAATCAACTCCCAAGTGGATCAAAGATCTCAACATGAAACCCAAAACCAAGAAGGTGATAGAAGAAACAGTTGGAAACAACCTACAAGACATAGGTTTAGGAAAAGACTTTCTAAATCAGACAGCAGGTGAACAAGGAAATAAGGTCAACAGTCAACAAATGGGACCTCATCAAACTCAAAAGCTTCTGTGCAACAAAAGAAACAATCCAGGAAGTAGGAGGAAATCTTCACCAGTGATGCACCTGACAGAGCATTAATGTCCAGAATATATAAACTACTCAAAATGCAAAGACATAAGAAAACAAATGACCTACTCAAAAGATGGAGTAAAGAGCTGAACAGAGACTTCACAAGTGAGGAAATAAAGATGGCTGAGTAACATTTTTAAAAGTATTCCACATCCTTAATAATTAAGGAAATGCAAATTAAAACCACTCTGAGATATCATCTCACTCTGATACAACTGGCTAAGATCCAGAAAACAAAAGACACCAAATGCTGGAAAGGTTGTGGGAAAAGGGGAACACTCATCCACTGCTAGTGGGAATGTAAACTCATGCAACCACTTTGGAAAGCAGTGTGGAGAACCCTTAAAGGGCTCAAAATGATTGTGAGGCAGAGACAGGTGGATCTTGTGAGTTCAAGGCCAGCCTGGTCTACAGAGTGAGTTCCAGGACTGTCTCGAAAAAAACAAACAAACAAACAAACAAAAGCTCAAAATGAGCCTACCACCTAACCCAGTCATACCATTCCTGGGTATATACCCACAAGACTCATCCTACCACAAACATACATGCACATCCATATTTAATGCAACTCTCTTCACAATAGCAAAGAGCTGGAACCAACCCATATGACTCTCAACAGGCAAGTGGATGACAAAAATATGGTACATCTACACAATGGCGTTCTATGTAAAGAAAGATGACATCATGAACTTTGCCGGTAAATGGATGAAACTCAAAGCCATTATGCTAAGTGAAGTAACACTGTCCCAGAAAAACAAACATCGAATGGTTTCCCTCTTTTGTGGATGCTAACACCAAATTCCCAGTTGAAAGGCAAGCTGGACAACATTATTGTTATATTTCTTTTTTATCTGAAAGCAACTATGTTGTTATTCTGTAAATCTCTTAATGGGCTCTAGAATTGACCCACCACTTATTTTCAAACTCTGTAATTAATGTATATGGGTCAAAGTTATGTATTCATATTTTATGGTAATATAAAATTAAGGAAGAAAAATGTGAATTTCTAAACATAGAAAAAAGACTGAGAGAAAGATGGAGGACAGTTATGGTAGAATGCATGATCTGTGGTGAGATGGGGGGAAGGGAAAGGGGAATATGTCTAAATTGAACTGAAAAATTATGTCTGAAATACACAAAACATCAATTTAAAAAAGACCAAAAACAAACAAATAAAAAAACTATAAAAGGATTAGATAACATTTAAAGAACAGAAGAGATTACTTTGGCTGGCAAGATGGTATACTTTTATACCATCTTTTATTATCATTATACTACATTATAATACAGAATAAAAGTTAATCCAGACACCAGCACTTGAGAATACAGCTGTATGAAGAGTCATGCCTCCTTTTCCATGAATGTCTTTCCTTTGACATATATTTGGCTCACAAAGTTCTTTGTTAAACATCAGAATATCTTTGACCTGTTGTTAGATATTTTTCCAGGGATAAAACTTTCAAAATTCAAAGAAACTTTTTTTTCCTGTTGGGAGTTTTTAAAGGAAAACTGCTTGCTGATCTAAATCTGTGTCAACTTCCAGGCTCAATGCAAAAAGTAAAAACATACTGTAGAAAATAAAAGTTCCACATGTACAAATGAGTAAATATACTCCACTGGAAAGAGCAAAATAAAGACCTCTAGAGCCATCCTGCAAAGAAAAGGGAAAAAAAGAAATTCTATTCTTATAAGCACTCACCCAAGAGAAATAAGGTGTATCTCTTCATACCTTTGTATGTAGACATTTTATAGCCATTTTATTTATAACTATCCACAGCTATAAACAATCCAAATATCCATCATGTAGTAAAGTGGTAAATAAATGTTAAGTATATTACAGTATATACAGATTGTGTGTGTGTATATATATATATATATATATATAAATCATACATATATGTTGTGTATATACACACAAACACACATCAGAGCAAGAGTCAGCAATAAAAAGGGGGAAAATGAATGTTACATGTACTAACATTTTAAGAAAGCTGTTTACTTACTGGAAGAAGAAAGAAATGAACAATTTTATAAGTCTGAGTTCAGTTAAATGAAATACAGGATAAAGGAAAAACAAAAATTACAGAAATCAACAATTACCCGAGCTTGGAAATTGAAAGAGCTCTTTAAGGCAAAGGTATTAGGTCAGTTTTAGAGTGATAAAATGAAATTGGCAAGTATGCATTCTGGAACTGCAGGGAATTATGTGTGCTTTTTCCTCTTAATTTACCCTAAAACCTGAAGGCAAATAAGGTTATTCCCATTATGTGGGCTGAAAATACAAGAAGCCTACAGAGAAGAATTTGAGATTATTTTATTTCAAAAATCTAAACACATTCTTATGAAATTCTGGGACAGTAAATATCCAAGAAAATACCAAACTCCTTAGTGGAAAGTCACTGCCTTTGAGACCCTGTGTTTGCGAAGGCAGCAGACAGACCTTGACTGGTCTTTTACCCTGTCACCCCTGCAAGGAATGTTTTGCACCCTCCTCCGTATCATATGAAGGGAATTACGAGTACAGAAATGAGAAGATTCCCTAGAAGGAATACAACTTCGTGGCCGCTCAGCAGCCTCGTGGTTCAGCAATGCCAACAATTATGCTCTCCTTTTGGGCTGTGGACGCTGCACACAGCCAGCCATCATCAGACACAAGCCCTCTCCAACGCACATACTTCCTTCTGCTCAGTGTCTCCACATCTATCATGGCAGTCTCACCTTACTTATCTTTCTGGAAATATATGTTGAAGGCAACCCATCACCTACCATCTCTGTTTTGGAAATAACTCTAAGAGTGACTCTGTTATGCCCTCAGGTTTTACAGAATGTCAGCAAATGAACCCAGGATGAGTACGTTCTGGCGGAATTCCATGCCAAGTGCAGGTGCAGCCCAGAGCTCTAAGTTGAAGGAGCGACCTGTGGCCGCCTCCTCCTCAAACGCTCTCTACTGTAGGGTCTTCTTGCTCTCACCAGGCAGATGTGAAGCCCCGAACTTGTTCTGTTTTCTAGTATAGCATTCGAAAAGAATGTAAAACCTTTTCTCCCTCCTCACCTCTTCGAGGGATTTATTTTTTGATCTATGTAGAGCCTCGTCCAAACCTCTGTCTCCTCTGTGTAGAATAGTTGCTGGCAACCGCAGCTAAGTCTTGGGACGCACCAGCTGGGACAGTCGTCTTGATTTCCCATCTCTAGCTGTCTATATGCTTTCCGCCTATTATCTCCTTTTACAAAGAGCCACAGTTTCCTTTAAAGAGCTTTAAAAACTGTAAAAACAAAAGGTACTGATCTCAATAAAATATCTTAACTACAGTCAGATTCACACTAGGGTCACTTCTATTTCAGAAGTCAAGCCACTAGGAATAACACCAACCTTCTTTCTTTGTAAAAGTGATTGTGGAGTGAGGATTACACTGATGCTTTTGACAGAGAATCTAGAGAAATGTATATAAAATTGGCTTTTCATTAACTACAGATGTTTCTTTGGGAAGTTAAATGCTATTTATCATGTGGATGTGCTGGTTGAGAACTGTTGCTTGAGCTTTCATTCATTTGCCTTCCATCCTTAATCCTAACAACAGGAGTCCAATCTCTAGTTAACCTCTACAAAATGTCCCTTTTGGACCTGTAGGAAGACAGAGTGTGGACCCTGATGGGAGGGGATAGGAGAGGGAGAAGGGAGAGTAGCCATGATGCCCTACTTACATATAGGAAACTGCCAAAAAGATTAGTTAATGAAAGATCTAAGTGCCAGGAGGCATGGTGGCCCCACCTGTGATCCCAGCACTCAAGAGGCAGAGGCAGGGATCTATGTGAGTCCTATGCCAGCCTGTTTCACAGAGTGAGCTCCAGGACAGCTGGGTCTACACAGTGAGACCCTGTATCAAAAACAAAAAGAAAAACACCCTGTTGCTGAAGAAACCACATATTTAGTCAAAGGGCGAAGGAGTGGGGGTGGATTTGATCAAAACACATTATATTTATGTATTAAGTTCTCTAACAACAAATTAAAAAAATAACAAATTAAAAGTGATACAGACATGGTAATTACCTTAATTTAATCAGTGTGTTGCAGGCAACTGTTGAAATATTATACTGAACTCCTTTAACAAGAATAATTATTGCATGTTAATAAAAATTATGTTTTTGTGACCCAATCAGAAAAAGTGAAAAAAGCATATTCCTTTCCTCTTCTTTGAATCTCTCTCTCTCTCTCTCTCTCTCTCTCTCTCTCTCTCTCTCTCTCATCTTATACTATATGTTGGGCATATCTCCCCTATGTCCCCCTGCCCTCCCCTCCTAAGTCTACTTTTTAGTGCTTTTTTTTTTAGAAATATCCTCCATACTGAACTACTTTACACTCCCATCAGCAATGGTACTTTTTGTTCCATATTTTATGTGTATAAGTGTATTGCCTGCATGTGTGTAAGTGCACCTGTGTTATGTGATACCTGTGGAGGTCAGAAGAGGGCATTAGATTCCCCTGGAAATGTAGTTAGGGACAGTTGTTAGCTGACAAAGTATGTAATGTTCTTAACAGTGGGGTCTTACCCTGTAGTTATGGAGGGTAACCAAGGTCAATATCCTGTGTTGTTTTGGAGACCCCTGGAGCCTCCCTGACCAATAACTCAATGACTCACTGCAATTTTTATTTTATAGGAATGACATTGTCCACCCATCTGTTCACGCTCTTTTCTCTTTTAAAGTTATATCATGAAATTAACTTACTAACTAGTGGATTTCCCTAAGGCTTTACCATACATCTTTAGTTTGGGTTACCTCACCACTACCCCTCCTATACCCCCAGCAGCCTGCCTATCAACTTCCAGTGCTATGGAAGCTGGCCAGCAGGGAGGGTTGCCCATCCCTAGTATGAACAGCAAGTAGAGTCACCTACTGGGTGGTATTGGGAAGAGGCCAACCAGGACCATCAGATGATGGTCTTCAGAGAGTCCTTCCCTCATGTTCTGCCGTGAACTGAGTCACGCTATCTGCTATCTTCATGTCCTTTAGAACAGATGCTTTTATACTCCCGTCCCCCCCACCCATCTCCCCTGTTTGAATTCCTCATTGGCTGATGTGAAGGTTAATCTTGATCATCAACTTGATGAGATTTAGAACAAACACGGAAACTAAGCACATCTGTAAAGGATTTTCTAGATTAGGTTCATTGAGTTGGCAAGACTTATCTTAAATGTGTGTGGCATCGTTCATGGGCTGAGGTCCTGGACTGCTGAAAGGAGAGAAGGAGCTGTGCCCCAGCATTCCTCTCTGCTTTCTGACTGGATGGATCATGACCAGCTCCCTCAAGTGCATACCTCAGTCATGGACCCCATATCCTCAAATGCTGAATCAAAATTAACCCTGAATTCCATAAGTTGCTTCTGATCAGCTATTCATTTGGTCACAGAAATAAGAAAAGTAACCGCTACAGCCCAGCCTCACTTCCCTACCAGAGGCCATCACATATACCAGCTGGCAATCCTTTTAGCTTTGTCCAGAAGGCGGTTCCCTGCTGTGCCACTGGAGGGATGTTCATGGTACAGTCATCATCCGGGAGCAGTGGAGAGAGGCGGATTCTTAGGAAAACGCACCGAACCAGAGATCATCCTATTGTCTTATCTTCTTTTCCTGCGATAAAAATACTCTGACAAAAGTAACAAAAGGAGAGAGAAAAATCAATTTTAACTCCCAGGTCAAGGTCCATAGTGCCGTGGGAATAAGGCAGGAAGGAGCTTGAAGCCTGTGGACACACAACCTCCACACTCAGGAAAGAGAGAAGGGGGAACAGTGCTGCTCAGTTCCTGCTCTCCATGTACAGGCAAGACCCCAGCCAAGGAATGGCTCCACATACAGTAGGTGGGCCTTGGGCCCTCCCCACACCAGTCAACACAATCAACATACCCCTTCACAGGGATGCCTATGGGCCCCTTTTCTGGGTGACTTTAGAGTCTGTTAAATTGACAATTGACACTAATTATCATACATAATAACCTAAACAAGACAGTTTCAGAAGACAAATATCACAGTTTCTCTCATATGTGGAATCTACACTGTATATAATTTATGTATATATACACATTATATATATATGTATATATATATGTATATATATTATATAATGTAGAAAGGGACTAATCATGGAAAGGAAGAGATCCATGGAAGGAGAGAGAGGTCGACAGGATGGAGTAATAGAGAGTGAATGTGGTCAAGATGTTATACTTGTACAAAAAGGTTTAATGAACTACTTATTTTTATATAATGAATATAGACTAATAATTTTTTTTAGTTTTCATCACCTATTTTTTGAGATTTTATTAGTTTTTGCATTTTTTCTTATAAAATACTTGTATTGATATTTTCTGTATCTCATACATCATTTTTCAGTTCAATTTAGACACATTCCCCTTTCCATGCCCCCATCCCAGTTCATGCATTCTGCCATACATGTCTTGCATCTTTTTCTCAATCTTTTTAAAGTTTTTCTTTGCACAGGTTTATTGTTTTGGGCAGAGGTTAACTGTTTCAGTCAGTTCTTTGATCCAGTCTTTATGTTGTTGTTGTTCCATCTCATTTGTATTGCTCCAAAATATGCCTATATAAATGTTACATATATACTCTATTAGTCAGGGTTCTCTAAAGAAACAGAAGCAACAGGATGAATATGTAGCTATATACAAATTTATTGATTTGCTCACGTGACAAAGCTCAAGGAGTCCAACAATAGCCATGCTGCACGGGAGAGGCCGAGAATCCAGGGAACTGCTCAATCTGAAAGGTTGGATGTCTCAGTAGTCCCAATCTGGTGCTGAAGGCCCGATGGATTCCAGGTGATCTGCCAGTCTCAGTGCATGCTGGGATCCTAAGGGTTGATCCAGAAGCAAGACAAACTCACCAGTGAGAGAGAGGCAAGCCACAGGAGAAAAGGGACCAGCTCCCTCTGCCATGGCCTTTTATACTGCCTGCCGGCAGAAGGTAATGCCCACATTTGGGGTGGGCCATCCGGGTTGAGGTAGTCCAATCTGAAGATTCTTTTTCTCTTATTTGTTCCTTAGTCCAATCAAGTTGACACCCAGGATTAACCATCACATATACCAAAATTATGACCTCTGGAAATAAACTGTATGTTAATTCCAAAATATGTTTAGAAATTCATATTTCCCCCTTAATTTTATATTACTCTAAAATATGAATACATACCCTCCACCCATATAATGCACTTACAAAGTCTGAAAATAAGTGGTAAGTTAATTCTAGAAACCAATAAGGGATTCACATTATAACAGCACAGTTGCTTTCGGATAAAAAGAAATATAACATTAATGATGCTCAGCTTGCCTTTCTCTTTTTTTTTCTTTTTTTTTAAACATGCAATGCACAATCCATTTATTAATCCCTTTTTTGTGTGTGGGTTTTTTATTTTTGTCTTTTTGAGACAGGGTCTCCTTGCAGCCCCAGCTGTCCTGGAACTCACTCTGTAGACCAGGCTGACCTTGAAGTCACAGAGATCTGCCTACCTCTGCTTCCCAAGTGCTAGGATTAAAGGCATGCACCACCACACCCAGTCTTCAGCTTGCCTTTCAACTAGGGATTTGGTGCTATCATCCAAAAATGATGAATGTTATCCCTCATCATCCACAAATGAGGGATATCATTCATCATTTTTTTTCTGGGACTGTGTTACTTCACTTAGCATAATGGCTTTGAATTTCATCCATTTACCTGCAAAGTTTATGATGTCATCTTTCTTTACCACTGCATAGAACTCCATTGTATAGATGTACCACATTTTTGTCATCCACTAGCCTGTGGAGGGGCATTTGGGTTGGTTCCAGCTCTTTACTATTGTGAAGAGAGCTGCAGTAAACATGGATGTGCATATATCTTTGTGGTAGGATGAGTCTTGTGGGTATACAGCCAAGAGTGGTACGACTGGGTCAGGTGGTAGGCTCATTTTGAGCCTTTTAAGGGTTCTCCACACTGCTTTCCAAAGTGGTTGTATGAGTTTACATTCCCACCAGCAGTGGATGAGTGTTCCCCTTTTCCCACAACCTTTCCAGCATTTGGTGTCTTTTGTTTTCTTCATCTTAGTCAGCCTTATAGGATTGAGATGATATCTTAAAGTGGTTTTAATTTGCATTTCCTTAATTATTAAGGATGTTGAACACCTTTTTTATTTTAATTTTTATTTATTTCTCTGTGTGTATCAATGTAGTGTCTGCATGCAGGTTTGTGCACCCGTGTCATGCAATGCCGCAGAGGTCAGAAGAGGGTGTCGGATTCCCCTGGAACTGGAGTTCTCCCGGAATTGGAGTTTCAGACGGTTCTCAGCCGCCATGCGGGTGCTGAGGATCGAACCCGGGTCCTCTGCAAGAGCAGTCAGTGCTCTTAACCGCTAGGCCATCTCTAAGATGTTTCTCAGCCATCTTTCATTCCTTGCTGGTGAAATCTCTGTTCAGATCTTTAATCCATCTTTTGAGTAGGTCATTTGTTTTCTTCGTTTTGGATGTTAGTGCTCTGTCAGATGTATCACTGGTGAAGGTTTCCTTCCACTCTGTGGGTTTTCTCTACCCTTCCTTGATTGTTTCTTTTGCTGTACAGAAGCTTTTGAGTTTGATAAGGTCCCACCTGTCAACAGTTGACCTTATTTCCTGTGCAGCTGCTGTTTGATTTAGAAAGTCTTTTCCTATGCCTATGTCTTGTAGGTTGCTGCCAACATTTTCTTCTATCACCTTCAGCATTTCAAGTTTCGTGCTGAGGTCTTTGATCCATTTGGAGTTGATTTTTGTACAGGGTGAGAGGTTTAATTTTGTTCTTCTACAAATGGTGGTCCAGTTTTACCAGAACCATTTGCTGAAGATGCTATCTTTCTTCCATTGACCTTTTTGGGCCCCTTTGTTGAATATGAGGTGGCTGAAATTGTATGAGTTCAAGTTTGGGTCTTTAATTTTGTTCCACTGGTCAACTGGTCTGTTTTTGTGCCAAGCTGTCTTTATGACTATACCCTTGTAGTATAGCTTGAAGTCTGGTAAGGTGGTCCCCCTGTATTGCACTTTTCCCTCAGGATTGCTTTAGCTATTTGGGGTCTTTTGTTTTTCCATATGAATTTAAGGATTTTTTTTTCCAAGTCTGTGAAGAAAGCCGTGGAGATTTTAATTGGGATCATCACCAATTTTTAAAAAGTTAAACTAAAAAGACGGGGGAAGGGAGAACTACAAACCCTAAGGCCTGTGCAGGACTTACTAAATGAGAACCTACATCTGAAAAGTCTATTAACAAGATCTGGGTAACTACTAATTGAAATCAATGTCTTAGAATACACCACTTCAAGTTGTGGGTACTGCCTTGAGCTACTTTACAAACTGCACCTGCAGTTGACATGGTAAGTTGCCCCCGATCAAGTCTCTGATCTCACTGACAAATAGCACTATCTATTCCTCCTCTTATATTTGCATCATTTCATAATCGACTCTCAAGTAGCCCAAAAGTTTATATAAAGGGAGGGGCATTCTACTTTTATCTGGAAAAGAGCAACTGATACAGGAAATGATTAGGGTGGGTAGAGTGTCATTTCTTGTTTAAAAAATAGCCCTTTAGGGCTGGAGAGATGGCCTAGCAGTTAAGAGCACCAACTGCTCTTGCAGAGGACCTGGGTTCGATCCCCAGCACCCACATGGTGGCTGATAACCGTCTTTGACTCCAGTCCCAGAGGAATCTGACCTCCTCTCGGCATTGCCCCAACACAGGTGCACAGACCTACATGGAAACAGCACATTCATACACATATAAAATAAATAAAATTAAAAAAATAGTCCTTTATCATTTGTTGGATATTGTCTCAGTAGAGATTACTAAGCCTGCCTCCTATGCTACAAAGCAAGTGTCTCCTTCAAACTACAATCAGGCCCTTGTTTTGAACCACTGTTAACTCCATATACAAAAGGCCTTCCATCATTTTACAGATGTGGAATGTAAGGACATATGGAAAAAGGTGTTGAAATGGCCATGCAGAGCTGACTAAAGCTCCATGCCAGGCCAGCAAGATGCCCACAGGCTTGATGGCAAGCCTGAGTTCAATCCCCGGAAACCACATGGTGGAGGGAGAGCAGAGACTCCCATAAGCCGTGCTCTGACCTGTATGTGCATGACATGGAATTCACACACACACACACACACACAAAATAAGTTTTTTACATACATGTAAAATAAATTTTAAAATGTAATAAATTTTAAACCTCACTTGAGGTCAGCATGCAGAGATTTCCTTCAGTAAACAGAGCTGCCACGGATGTGGGCTCTCATTTCTGGGCACATGGGGCCCGGGGGAGGGGCAAGAAAACACTGTGGACATTTCTGAGAGGACATGGCACTGACTGAAAAGAAATGAAGACAAATATTTGCCAAATTTGGATTAAAGCCTAGAGTCCAAGGGTCTCAACATAAACACAGCCTCTGTTAATATGGATGCCAAAAGACTTTCTAGAATCTTCTTTAAAAGAGATTTCAAGAAAACAATGTGTGCAAACATGGAAACAACTATTCCCAGCTGCTCCCGGGCTGCTGCATTCTTGCTGCAGCTGTGCAGAACTGTTGTTGAATTTCATTTTCCATGTTGCTCTAAAAGCATTTAAAGAGGTTCTGAGAGACCCAGAGCACTTTAGTAAATTGAAAACTATTTGTAACTAAGCAGCCATCACCATTCCTCAGCACTGACAACAGAGGAAGGCAGAGGACTAAGGGGCAGGACAAGCTGCACACAGGCTCAGCCAGCCCTGGCTCTCTGGAAAGCCCTAGGACAATATACATGCCCTTGTCTTCTTACCAGGAGAGGTTGTAAAGAAAGAAAGAAGAAATTACAATCACCTCCGTTTACCATACCTGCTTGTTAGGCACTCATCTGTGAAGTTGAAATATAAAGCCACTCCTATGGGCCTGTTCCACAAGCTGATTCTAGTGCTGCTGTGCTCCCCACACCCAACTGAAATTGCCGCCAAGCTAGAGATGCTTGTTGTGAATCAAGGTTATCTGATGATATTTTCTTATTTTCCATTTTTCAATGTATATTTTCATTGAATTTTTGTACATTTCATATAAAACATTTTAATTATCCTCCCGTAGCCAGAAACTACCAGAGCCAGCCCCACCAAAGTCCATGCATTCCATCCTTTGTGTGGAATGAAGTTACTGACCCAGATGTCCCTCAGCGCAAGTTCACCCACTGACGTCTAGTCAGCCTATCTAGAGTCCCTTACTGACCCAGATGTCCCTCAGCGCAAGTTCACCCACTGATGTCCAGTCAGCCTATCTAGAGTCCCTTACTGACCCAGATGTCCCTCAGCGCAAGTTCACCCACTGATGTCCAGTCAGCCTGTCTAGAGTCCCTTACTGACCCAGATGTCCCTCAGTGCAAGTTCACCCACTGACGTCTAGTCGGCCTATCTAGAGTCCCTTACTGACCCAGATGTCCCTCAGTGCAAGTTCACCCACTGACGTCTAGTCAGCCTGTCTAGAGTCCCTCCCTTAAAGATCAGCTCCTCCTTACCCAGCAGTAATTAGCTGCTAATAGTTCTTTGGTAAGTTTGGGGCCTGCTGCCAGTCTCCCCAGTTCAGTGCTGGGTTTTTGTCTGCTTGAGTTTGCATGGGTCCTGTACATGCTGATTGCACTGATGTAGGTTCATAGGAGCAGGGTCCCAGCAGCATTTAAGACTCTGTTTTCTTAGGGTAATATACCTCCTCCCTTGAGTCTTATAATCCTTCTGCCCCCTCTTTCACAATGGTCCTTGAAACCTGGGTGAGTAAAGTTTAACACAGGGGTCCTGTCCAGGGACCCACACTCTGCAGACTTATTCTCTACACTTTGGCCATTTTGGCCCTTTTGTGTTCATTATCCTCTGTTGGATGAGGGAGCAGTGCTTTCTGTACCCCTTCTTCCACCATATTCCAGGAGCCTTAGGTGTAGAGGTTCCGTTGCAGATGTGTCACTTAGGGTTGAGCAGCTCAGACATTTATTCTCTGTGTGACCAGTTGTGGAACTCTTTAATAGTCTCTGTCTGTTGAAAAAAAAGCTTCTTTGATGAGTGGTGACTGGCATACTTGTCTATAAATATAAAGATCCATATTTAACACATATAAAAAATTATATTTGCCTAGGGATGTAACAGCTTTTGGGTTTTCACGAAGATCTATGACCTCTCCAGCCATGTATATTTGTCTATGTTTATAGTACCACATATGAATCCCCTCCCATTGAGTGGGTTTAAGTTCAATTAGGTAGCTGTTGATAAAAGTGCCACTACTGAACTAATACAGTTTGCTGTGCCAGTGGTTATTAGGCCTTAAAGCTGGGATTGGACGATCACTTGTTCTCCCTTAGCAGATTGCATAGTGTCCTCCAAAGTTATGAGAGATAACCTTCAAGGAGGGGGCTTCCAGGTCAGTTCCAGGTCCATTGCCTCAAGTCTTGTATCCAAAGTATGCCCTGTCTTAAGCAATAGGCCCTTACCTTCAAATTCTGGGAGGCAATAAAGAGCTATGGGAATAGCCTGTGTCATTTGGACTACCCTGGCCAGCAATTGAAGGGAAATGTCTCCTCTCTGGTGCTCTTCCTTGTTACATACCCATCAGCATGCACATGCACTCGTGTACAAAAAGTGTATGTGCAATTTTTCAGCAGGCTTTTGAACTAATACTCTGGTTTTTCAGAAGAGCTAAGCATCATTTATCTCCTCCCTCCCCTCCTTTTGTCTAGCCCTCCCTCCTCCTAGCTAAGTACCTCCATTTTCCCCATTTTACACTTGATAACACCTGTCTCCTATCTCCCTGTCTTGAGCTCCTTCTTCTTCCATCTTCCCCTCCTAGTTAAATGCTCCCATGTTATCCATTTCACCTTTGGTAATCCCTGTTTCTTACTATTCCTCTCTCAGTCTCCTTCCTTCCCCTACCTCCATGATTTCTTTCCATTTCCTGGCTCCTGCAGTTACATCAGGATATATACTCACAGATAAGGATTTAGTGCTGAAATATACAAATGAAGGTGAATGTATGCTGTTTTTCTGACTCTGTGTTACTTGACTTAGTATAGTAATTTCCAGCTCCACCCATTTACCTGCAAATTTCATGATGTTGTCTTTCTTTACCCCTGAGTAGAACTCCATTGTGTAATGAACCATGTTTTCATTATCCACTCATCAGCTGAGGACACTTAGGTTGCTTCCATCTCTTAGCTACTGTGAAGAGAACAGCAGCACACATGGATGTGCAGGTGCCTTTGCAGTAGGGTGAGTCCCCGGTGTATACACCTAAGAGCAGTATAAATGGGTCACATGGTAGATTAATTTTTAGTTTTTAATTTTTCTATTTTATGTGTATGAGAATTATGTCTGCATGTGTGTAACCGTTCTCACACCATGCAGTGCCCAAAGAGGGCATCAGATCCCTTAGAACAAGAGTTATAGACAGTTGTTAGCTACCATGTAGGTTCTGGGATTCAAACCTGGGTCTTCTGCAAGAACAGCTAGGTCCCTTAACCATTGAAACATCCATCTAGCCCCTTGTTTTTAGTTTTTTAAGAGTTTTATATAACAAGGAGCACACTGCCAGACAGGAAAAACCTCTCTTTGAGTTGTTGGTCAGATTAGTCCAAGAGATTCCCAAAACAACAGAGGTCATTGCCAGAGGTTGTAGTTATCTCCCTGAACTTGGAAGTAAGACCTTTGTTGAAGACACAATATACTTTGGATGCAGGAATTGTAGAAGTGGAGCTGGACCTGTCCTGGAAGGATTTGCACTAAGGTCTTACTCTCATGGTTCGAGGATACCCTGCAAACTTCTAAAGGAGAAAGTCAATCAATGGTCCAACCCAGCTGCAAAGACTAATAACCACAAGGACTGGCACAGCGAACTATTGTTCATACAGTAGTGGCACTTTTATCTAGGAGGTAATAAACAGTGTCTAATTGGGCTTGAAGCCATTTCAATGGGAGGGAAATCATGGGTGGAACTGTAAATATAGCCAAATACACATGGCTGGAGAGTTCATAGAGCCTAGAAAAAAATGCGGTCTCTGCCATATCTAGACAAATGAAATTTCTTATTGTATGCTAAATATGGGTCCTTATATTTCCAGACAAGTATAGTGTATACCATTTATCAAAGAAACTTCTTTTTGCAACAGAGATTATTACAGAGTTCCAAAATTGGTCACACACAGAGAATATATGTATGCCTGGCCCTAGGTAACACATGTATGATGGAATCTTGACACCTAAGACTCATAGAACACAGTAGAAATGGGGTAGAGAGAATATTAATACATCCTTCAACTCTCACCAGCAAAACTTCCTAATAGAACAGAGGCAACAGAAGGCCGCAGCTAGCTACGTTTGGAGAATAAAAGACTGCAGAGGGTGTGTCACTGGATAGGATTCCTTTACTAAACCTCATCCACTCACAGCTCAGGGAGTATTTCAGAAGAGGGAACTATTGTAAGACCCAGGGCTGGCACTTGAACATAAGGAAACAGGCATTCAGGCCACTAGAAACTTTCTCATATTAACTTGCAACAATGTTGACAGCATGCACAATTCTCATCATGGTGACTCAATCAGACAAAAACCCACCATAGAACATTATAAGCAAATGGTGGTAAGAAGCAAGCAGGAGTTGATATTCTAATATCAGACAAAGTAGACCAGAAATGAAAACTAATCAGAAGAGAGGAAGAAGGTCAATTATCAAAGGAACAATTAACCATGAAGATTTTGCAATCATGAATATATATGCACTGAACTCTGGAGCACCAAACTTCATAAACGCTACTCTACAGAACTTTAAGGCACATACTAATCCCAACACATTAGAAGTAGGGGACTTCAATACCCCACTGAGCCCATTAGACAGGTCATCTGGACAAAGAATAAACAGAGAGACATCTGAACTGAACAATATGATACACCAAATGGACCTAAGAGACATCTACCCAAGCAGCAAGGAATATACTTTCTATTCAGTACCCTATGGAATGTTGTTCAAAATCAACCACATACTGGGACACAGAAAAATCTCAACAAATGCAAAACAATTGAAATAATTCCATGCTTTCTAGCAAACCACAATGCAATAAAGCTTAATATCAACACCAGAAGAAGCCACATTACAAGAATCATGGACACTAAACAACATCCTCCTGAATAATGAATGTGTCAATGAAGAAATAAAGAAAGAAAGAGAAGTATTCCTGGAATTAAACAAAAAAATACAATACAACATAACAAAACCTATGGGAAATAAGAGGGAAATTTAAAGCTCTACGTGCCTACATTAAAAAGAAAGAAAGAAAGAAAGAAAGAAAGAAAGAAAGAAAGAAAGAAAGAAAGAGAAAGAAAAAGCACAAACAAATGACCTAACTCTGCAACTAAAAACACTTGAGAGACAACAAGAAATGAATCTCAAACCAAACAGACAAGAAGAAATAACAAAAATCAGAGCAGACAGATCAACAGAAACAAAAGAAAAAAAAAACAATAGAAAGAATCAATGAATCCAAGAACTGGTTTTTTGAAAGGATAAACAAGATAGATATATCTCTAGCCCAGTTAACCAAAACAAAGAAAGAGCAACTCCAAATAAACAAAAGTAGAGATGAAAGGGGAAGCATCACAACAGACAACAAAAAGATCCAGAAAATTATACAGGAATAATTCAAAAACCTATACTCTATTTAATTTGAAAACCTAAGAGAAATGGATGAATATCTGAAATCATGGAATTCACCAAACCTTAACCAAAAAGAGATCAACAGCTTAAACAGACCCATAACATATAAGGAAATTGAAACTGTAAATACAAAACCTCCCAACTAAAAAAAAAACCCCAGGCCCAGATGGAATTATGGAAGAATTCTACCAGACATTCAAAGAGGATATACAACCATTAATTACTCAAATTATTCAAAATGATAGAAGCAGAGGGAAATCTCCCAAATTCCTTCTATGAAGCCAGCATCACTCTAATACCAAAACCAGGCAAAGGTACAACCAAAAAAAAAAGAAAACTATAGACCCATTGCTTTAATGAATATAGATGCAACACTTCTCAACAAAATACTTGCAAACTACATAGAGGCACACATCCAAAGGTCATCCACCATGATCAAGTCGGATTTCTTCTAGAGATGCAGGGATGGTTCAACATAAGTAAATCAGTAAATGTCATAAAGCACATAAATAGACTGAAAGACAAAAGCCACAAAAATCAATTGATGCTGAAAAGGCCTTTGATAAAATTCAACATGCTTTCATGTTAAAAGTACTAGAGGGAATTGAACTGGAGGGAACATTCCTCACCATAATTAAAGCACACAGTCAACATAATTCTAAATGGAGAAAAATTAGAACCATTCTCCTTAAAGTCAGAAATATGTCAAGGCTGCCCACTATCTCTACTCCTTTACAATATAGTGCTTGAAACTCTTGCCAGAACAATAAGATAAGAAAAGAAAATTTAAGGAATACTAACCAGAAAAGAGGAGGTCAAACTATCCCTTTTTACAGATTACATAATGAATAATGTATACCTAAGGGAAGCAAAAAATTCCACCAGAAAACTAGAAATGATTAACAGTTTCAGTAAAGTGGCAGGTTACAAAATTAATCTAGAAAATCAGTAGCCTTTCTTTATGCCAACAACAAGCAATGGAAAAGGAATACAGGGAGATCTTCCCATTCACAATACCCTCAAAAAATAAAATATCTCAAAACAAACCTGACAAAAGACATTAAAGATCTCTACTATGAAAATCTAAAATCCTTGAAGAAGGAGATTAAAGAAGAAATGAGAAAATGGAAAGACCTCCCATGCTCATGGATTCTAAGAATTAATGTAGTAAAAATTACCATTGTACACCAAATAATACATTCAATGCAATCCCAATCAAAATCTCCATGACTTTTTTCATAGATTTAGAGAAAACATCCTAAATTTCAGATGGAAAAACAAAAGATCCCGGATATCCAAAGCAGCCCTGAGCAAAAAGAGAAATGCAGAAGAGATATATCAGGCTTCAAACTATATTACAAGACTATAGTCATAAAAAGAGCATGGTGCTGGCACAAAAACAGACCCATAGATCAATGGAACAAAATTACAGACTCAAACTTGAGTACACACAATTTCAGCCACCTCATATTTGACAAAGGGGCCAAGAAGACTCAATGGAGGAAAGACAGCATGTTCAGCAAATGGTGCTGGCTGGATCACCACTTGTAAAAAAATAAATAAATAAAGCTAAACCCCTACCTTTCAGCCTATATGAAAAATCAATGCCAAATGGATCAAAGACCTCAATGTGAAACCTGAAACACTGAAAATGATAGAAGAAAATGTTGGCAGTAACCTACAAGATACAGGGTAGGAAAAGACTTTCTAAATCAGACAGCAGCTTTGCAAGAAATAAGATCAATAATCGATAAGTGGGACCTCATTTAACTAAATGGCTTCTGTACAGTGAAAGAAACAATCAAAGAAGTAAAGAGAAAACCCACCAGTGACACATCTGACAGAAGTTTAACGTCCAGATTACATAAGTTATTCAAAAAACAAAGAATCAAGTAAACAAATGACCCACTCAAAAGATGGAGTAAAGATCTGAACAGAGACTTCACAAATGAAGAAGATGGCTGAGAAACATCTTAAAAAGTGTTCAACCACACTAATAATTAAGGAAATGCAAATTAAAACTGCTTTAAGATTTCATCTTACCCCAGTAAGATTGGCTACTATCAGAAAAACAAATGATATCAAGTGCTGGAGAACTTGATATCTGTGGGGAACGGGCAATATTCATTCAATGCTGGGTGAAAAAAGCTATGGAAAGCACTGTGGAAGACTCTTAAAAGACTAAAGATGAACCTTCCATTTGACCTAGTCATACCACTCCTGGGTGTATACTCAAAGGATTCATCCTACCGCAAAGATACATGCACAACCATGTTTATTGCAGCTCTTTTCACAATAGCGAAGAGCTGGAAGCAACACAACTGTCCCTCAACTGATGAGTGGGTGACAAAAATGTGGTACATCTACCCAATGGAGTTCTATGCAGCAGTAAAGAAAGACGACATAATGTAATTTGCAGGTAAATGGATGGAGCTAGAAGCTGTTATGTTAAATGAAGTAACACAGTCTCAGAAAAACAATGTATTTTGTCCCTCACTTGTGGACCCTAGCACCAAATCCTTATATGTAAGTCAAGCTGTGTAATATTTCAGTAAAAATAATATCGCATTGACTGATGCTACTATAGCTATAGCTTGGAGTTTATGTCTCTATTTTCCCAGGTTTTAAGATTTATGAGAAAGGATAAATCTCTTCTTTAAAAGTACATTAAGGGGCTGGAGAGATGGCCTAGCGGTTAAGAGCGCCGACTGCTCTTACAGAGGACCCGGGTTCGATCCCCAGCACCCACAGGGCCGCTGAGAGCCGTCTGAGGCTCCAATTCCAGGAGAACTCCAGCTCCAGGGGAATCCGAGACCCTCTTCTGACCTCCGCGGCGTTGCACAACACGGGTGCACAGACTTGCATGCAGGCAGTACATTCATACACATACAGAAATAAAATTAATAAAAAAAAAGTAAAAAAAAAAAGTACATTAAAATATACATCAACTTGCTTTGTAACTTACTAATGTAAACTCACATTTCTTTTTGTCTGCATGCAACATTACTGTAAAAATATGAATTCCAAACATGTTTTAGAATTAACCTATAGTTTATTTTCAGACTGTCATTTTGGTTTATGTGTGGAGTGTATATTTGCATATTTTGGAGTAATATAAAATTAAAGGGAACAACAAAAGACTTGTTCAAAGAACTGACTGAAACAGTAAAGTTCTACATCAAAAAAGTTTTAAAAAGCTAAGAAAAAAGATGCAAGACAGACTTAACATGTACAGCAGAATGCGTATGCTCTGGTGGGTGGGACATGGAAGGAAAAACGGTCTAAATTTGATTGGGAAATGTATAAAATGCACAGAAGCTCATAAAATCTTTAAAAAAATAAAAAATAAAATGCACAAACAGAATAAAAATTCCTTCTAAAGAAGAGTTTTCCACACTGTTTTCCATAGTTTGCAATCCCGCCAGCAGTGGAAGAGCAGTTTCCTTTCCCCACATCTTCTCCAGCACTTGGTATCATTTCTTCTCTTGATCTTAGCTGGTCTGACTGAGGTAAGAAGAAATTTCCCTAATTACTAGGAATGTTGAGTAATTTTAAGGTGTTTCTTGATGGGGCCCATGGGGCCAGCCAGGTCAAGATGGCGCTGAGGGGAGGTAGAGGAGAAGGGACCCGGGTTGTTTGCTAAAACCTCTGGCTGGGGAGAGATAAGGACAAGTGGCATGAGTTACAATTGTCAGCTGTGTACGCCAATCTGCCTGAGGGCCAGAGGGCCTGCAGGAACATTGGTCATTTGCTTTCGTGCCTAAATGCCTTTTGTGGCTGTTTTGTATATAAGTCACTGCCCTGCTTGCAATAGAGTGAGCCCTTGCTTGACTCCCTCGTCCTCTTCCATCCCTCTTCAGGTGACACCACATTTCTTAGCCATCATTATCTCTTTTTATTATAACTCCCTTTTCAGATCCATAGCCCATCTCTTAATTGGGTCATTACTTTTCTTTATTGTAGGTGAAGGCAAGCCACCTGTGGCCACCGCATGTCTTAACTGCCCAGCCACACCTCCCAGAGGCACAAGTGGGGGTCATGGGACCTCCTTGATCCCACCCTGCAGGGGGAGAGCAGCTCATGACACACCTTGTGACACAGCGTGTGATGTAGAGCAGAGCTGCAGCACATGGAGTACACAGGGGCCATGATGCAGGGGGTCTGGGATTGGGCCCTGAGAGATGATGTCATTCTGTCTATATAAGTGAGGTACAGCATACAATAAAATGGATTCTTCATTACCATCTGACAGAGTTCCTGGTCTGTTAACCCATGTGTGTGTAAGTGTAAGCCCATGAGGCTTATGTATTAAGCGTTATGTGTGCCAGTGCTGAAGACTGAAGGGATCCCATCAGGCATCTGACATTCCAGTTATTGAAACCATCAGTTTCCAGAATCAGCTGGCGTCAGTGATAAGATACTGGCCTCCGGGAAGAAGCTGCTGGCAGCAATCTTCCACAGCAGGACCAAGTTACATCTGACTGCTGGGAAGTCCCCACACTTTATATATTCTGGATGTTAATCCTCTGTTTAACATGTACCTAGTGAAGATTTTTCTCTAACTCTTGTGAGTTTTGTCTTCATTTCCTTGGTTGTTTCTTTTGATGTACAGAAACTATTTAGTTTAATGAGTTCCTACATGTCAATTGTTGACTTTAATTCCTGAGCAACTACTGTCTCATTTAGAAAGTCCTTCCTTGGACCTATATTTTGTAGTGTATCATCAATGTTTTCTTCTAACATTTTCAGAGTTTAAGGTTTCATATTTGAGGTCTTTGATCTTCTACAGGTGGAGATCCAGTTTTTCCACCACCATTTATTGAAGATGCTGTCTTTCCTCCATTGTCTGTTCTTGGCACCTTTGTCAAATATCAGCTGGCTGAAATTGCATGCACTCAAGTTTGGGTCTTCAACTATATTCCATTGATCCACAGGTCTATTTTTGTGCCAATACCATGCTGTTTAATATGACTATTGCTCTGTAATAGAATTTGAACTCTGGTATGAACATAAGAGCATTGCTCTGTGAGCTCAAGATTACTTTGTCTATCTGGGGTCCTTTGTGATTCTATATGAATTTTAGTATTTTTTTTTTCAAGTTCTGTGAAGAATGTCATGGGAATGTTGGTTGGGATTTCATTAATTCTGTAGACTGCTTTTGGTAGGATTGTCATTTTCACAATATTAATTCTTCTAAACAATGAGCACAGAATGTCTCCATCTTCCTCAATCTTGTTCTCCAAGGATTCAGAATTTTCAGTGTAGAGATATTTCATATCGTTGTTCAAGTTTATTCCTAGATATTTTTGAGGCTATTGTGAATGGAAAGGTTTCATAGTCTTTCCCTGTTTCTATGATTTTTATTGGTATATAGAAAGGCTATTGATTTTTATAGATTTATGTTGTAACGTGATACTTTGTTGAAAGTGTTATTTCTAGGAGTTTTCTGGTGAAATTTTTGGTATTGCTTATATATCATCTTCAAATAGAAATAACTTGACCTCTTCTTTTCCATTTATTATGCCTTTAACTTCCTTTTCTTATCTTATTTCTCTAGCAAGAGTTTCAAGCACTATATTGAAAAGTAGTGAAGATGGTGGACAGCCTTGTCTGGTTTCTGATTTTAATGGGAATACTTCCAGTTTTTCTCCATTTAGAATGATGCTGCCCTGGGTTTGTTGTACACAGATGTAATTATGTTGAGATATGTTTCCTCCAGTCCAATTCCCTAAAGGAATTTTAGCATAAATGTTAAAATGGATTTTGTCAAAAGCCTTTCTACATCTATTGAGATGACCATGTGTTTTTTGCTTTTATGTCCATCTATACGATTTAATTACATTTATTGACATATGTATATTGAACTACTGCATCTCTGGAATAAAGCTGACTTGATCTTGCTGGATGATCTTTTTGATATATACAGTTTACAAGTAGTTTGTTGAAAATTTTTCCATCAATGTTCATTAAGGGTATAGGTCTACACTGGGCATGGCAGTGGTGCACCTCTTCAATTCCAGCCCTCAGGAGGTAGATGCAAGTGGATCTCTGTGAGACTGAGGCCAGTCTGGTCCACATAGTGACTTCCAGGTGGATTGAGACTAGGGAGATCCTTTCCACAAAAAGGGCCATGGATCTATTGTTTTCTTTTTGTTGTATCTTTACCTCGTTTGGGTATTGAGTGATACTGGCTTCTTAAAAAGGATTTTGGAGTCTCCCTTGTTTCTGTCTTTTCTTTATTATTATTCTGGCTTCTTAAAAAGGATTTTGGAGTCTCCCTTGTTTCTGTCTTTTCTTTATTATTATTTTTTTATTGTTATTAAACTTTTTCCATAAGTCTTACATCATTTCTCAATCGAATCTAGAGTCACTTCCCTTTCCATGCCCCCCACCCCACCGGAGTCCCTGCACTCTGCCATACATGTCCTGCATCTTTTTCTGAGTCTTTCCAGAGTTTTTTTCTCCAGTTCTTTTGTTATTATTGTTCTCTCCTACTTGTATTTCATATATATATTTATACATAGTTATAAATATATACACATAGTTATATATATATATAATTATGTATATATACTGAAGAAATACATACATACATACATATATCACTTGATTTGTGTTGTAATGTGATACTTTGTTGAAAGTGTTATTTCTAGGAGTTTTCTGGTGAAATTTTTGGTATCTCTATATATCATCTTCAAATAGAAATAACTTGACCTCTTCTTTTCCAGTTATTATGCCTTTAACTTCCTTTTTCTATTACATACAGGGGGAGCTGCTCTCCCTGTATGTAATAAAAATACATACATACACATATCACTTGAATTGGAGGACTTTTTTTCCTAAAAGATGTCATATTTTCCTTAAGGAAGTGCTCGAAGGCTCCTCCTTGGCAAGCCCAACCAACCATCAATCCTGCACTTGTGCTCCACATTGGGGTCTTTCCCTACCATAGTCCCCCAAATGAAGTCCAGTAAGCTCACATCCTGTCTTGATCCTCCTGCACTGGCCTCCATGATACAGCTGAGGTAGTCCAACAATGGCAGTCCATATTCTGATGAGGCTGAATTCCCATTAGCTGCTTAGCAGTCCTCAGTCCACATTGGAAGGTTAAAAGGCTGTATCTCATGTCCTTGAGGAGTGCCAAAAGCAGTGGCAGCCATAGAGCAGATGTACCTGCCTGTAAGAATTGAAGACAGTACTCTCTTTTTTTTTTCTTTTTCTCTTTCTAGTAAGACCTCAAGTTTTATGTCTGCATTACAGTTTCTCTGATCTTACTGATTATGTATTTCTGGTTGTACTTTCCTTCTGGATGCTGAAGGCCACACAGTTAGCCCACATTAACCAAGGTTTTGTTTTCTTGAGGTCAGTTGAGGATCTGGTCCTCAGGGGTCTCACAGGGTATTTTTTGGGGGGGGAGCCCCTTGCTCCTTTCAGCTCCTGATCCACCAGTTCCATCCACTTGAGGACAAAATCAGGTCTTGCTAGACCAGACTTCCTTTTCTGAAGCATGTGAAGACTTTCCTCTTTATAGACTGGACACTGACTGAAGTCCCCTTAGTGGTTCTCCAAGATATCCCTGAACAGGAATACTGGTGACCCACCTCTGCAGGACATTTCAAGAGATGCCCCTATGCATAATCTCCTAAGACTTTGTTGATCTCTGAGGGCAAGGAACAAAGTTATCTCCCAGGTCCCTTGGCCAAATTGGTATGGATGTCAGGTATGGTCGTTAAGCACCCAGAAAGGCTAAGTTGCACCAGCCTGTTACATTGCACCTATATTAGCATTGTATCCTTTAGAAACAAACTGTACGTTATTTCCATGTCATATTTCTTGATTTGCATCTTTTCATTTTAATCCCATATTACTCTAAAAGATGCACACATACCCTCCATCATAGACTAAAAATCCAAGGTCTGAAAATAAGTTTTAGGTCAGCTCTAGAACGTGTGTAGGGATTCCCAATACAAGAGCACAGTTGTCTTTAGATCGTGAGGAATATAACATTAACATTGCTCATTTTGTCTTACACCTAGGTACTTGGTACTAGCATCCACAGATGAGGGATACTATTTGTCCTTTGTTTTTCTGGGACTGTTACTTCACTTAGCATAAACTCTTCTAGTTCCATCCATTTACCTGCAAATTTCACGATGTCATCCTTCTATCTTTTCTTAATAATTTACATAGTATTGGTTGTAGATCTTTAAATATCTGGTAGAATTGTGCTGTGACTCCATTTTGGCTTGGGCTTTTTTGAGTTGGGAGGTTTTGTTTTACTGTTTTAATTTCCTTATTTGTTATGGGTCTGTTTAAGCCACTGATTTTTCTTAGCTTAAAGCTTTCATGGTTCCCATGATTTTAGGTATTCATCAATTTCTTTTAGATTTTCAAATCCGTTGTGGTGTTTCCCCTTTTGTTTCCGGTTTTATTGATTTGGGTTTGCTCTTTCTCTCCTTTGATTAATGGGCTAAGTGTCTGTCCATCTTCTTTACTTTTCAAAGAACGAGCTCTTAGATGAATTGCTTCTTTGTATTGTTTTCTATTTCATTAATTTCTGTTATGATTTTTTTTATTTTTTCTCATCTTCTGGGTTTGGGTTTCATTTATTCTTGCCTTTACAGAGTCTTGAGTTGCAATGTTAAGTCCTTTTTTTGTTTTGTTTTGTTTTTCTGATTTTTTTATGTAGGCACTTAGAGCTATAAACTTCCCTCTTAATACTTCTTTTAAAGTATTCCTGAGATTTTGTTGCATTGTATTATCCTTTTCATTTAGTTACAGGAATAGTTTTATTTCATTCTTAATTTCTTCCATTATTCAGGAGAGTGTTGATTAATGTCCATGAGTCTGTTTTACTTATCATAGTTACTAGATATCATAGTTACTAGATCTTTCAGTGTTGATTTCAAACTTTATTGCATTCTGGACTAATAGAATGAATGGAATTATTTCAATTTTTCTGTATTTGTTGTGGTTTTTTTGTGCCCCAGTATGTGGTCAATTTTGGAGAATGTTCCATGGGGTGCTGAATAGAAAATGTATTCTTTGGTGGACTATTCAATAGATGTCTGTTAGGTCCGTTTGATGTATGGAATCATTTACTTCAAATGTCACTCTATTTATTCTTTGTCCAACTAACATGTATATTAGATATAGTGAGGTATTGAAGTCCCCTTCTATTACTGATTTGTGGTTAATCTGTGTCTTAAAGTCCTGTGGTATTGTTTTATATGAAATTGGTGCACCAAAGTTTGGTGCATATATATGTTCATGATTATAATATCCTCTTGGTCAATTATTCCTTTGATCAGAATGAAGTGACCATCTTTATCTCTTCTGATAAGCTTTAGTATGCAGTCTATTTTGTCATATATTAGAGTTGCAACTCCTGCTTTTATCTTAGAGCCATTTACTTGGAATCTTTTTACCATCCTTTCACCTTAAGGTAGTGCCTATTCTTGAAGGTGAAATGAGTTTCTTGAACAGAACAAAAAGATGGACTTGTTTCTTTTCTTAAATATTTTATTTTGGGGCTGGAGAGATGGCCTAGCGGGTTAAGAGCACCGATTGCTCTTGCAGAGGACCCGGGTTCGATCCCCAGCACCCACATGGCGGCTGAGAACCGTCTGTGACTCCAATTCCAGGAGAACTCCAGTTCCAGGGGAATCCGAGACCCTCTTCTGACCTCCGCGGCATTGCACGACACGGGTGCACAAACCTACATGCAGACAGTACATTCATACACATAAATAAATAAATAAAATAAAAAAAGTTAAAAAAAAAGTCTTAAAAAAAATATTTTATTTTATGTGTATGAGCATAATGCCAGCAACCATGTCATGTAATGGTGACAGAGATCAGAAGAGGGCAGCAAACTCCCTGGATCTAGAGTTACTAAAAGCTGTTAGCCACCATGTGGATGCTGGGAAATGAACCTAGGTCCTCTGCAAGCGCAGCCAGTGCTCTTAACTCCTGAGCCACCTCTTCAGCTCCAGATTTGTTTCTTAATCCACTCAACTAGCTCATGTCTTTTGACTGGGGAGGTCAGGTCATTGATAGCTGAAGTTATTATTGGAATATTTGTAATGGCTACCATCATTTTAATGTTTGCATTCTCGGTCCTACTTTGTGTTTCGACAATCATGCCATCATTTAGTTTCTTTGTTTTAGACATTCATTTCTTCAGTCCTTTAAGTACTCTCTACAGGGCTGGTTTGTGTGGTGGAAGCTTATTTGTGTGGTGGAAGATTTTTCTTTCCCCTTCAACTGTAACAGTTTATCTGGGAAAAGTATTCTGGGTTGGCATCTATGATTATTTAGAACTTGTTACCCTCTGTGGGTTATTCCTCCAAGGAGAGAGCCAATAGCCAATTAGATTTGGGATATACAGGCATATGGCTGCCTCTGCTGCACAGTATTTCCAGGCAGGTGAGGTGTAGCTGGTGTTGACGGTGGAGTCTTGCTTGACTCAAGGAGACTCGTATTTGCTTTATTGGTTTAGTGGCCTTTGGTAACACTCTCTGGTATTCCAGAGGCCATCTGTACACTTGCATGCGTGGTCTCAATACATCTTTCCCATGTTAACATCAGGTCTTCGGCAGCAGGGCCTTATCATCTTTCTTCTTGCAGGTATCCCAGTTTAGAGGCAAGGAGCCTTTACCTTTTGTGGGGGCTTGGATCTCGTGGCCAACATCTCCTTGGTAGAATAATCCATTGCTGATGTCAGAGCTCCTGTATTAATATATTTTGCTTAAGTGCATAGCTTAAGGAGTTTAGTATTATATTTGGTTCTGAATAGAGAATAATCCTTTTCACAGTTCTTATGTCTATTAGTAATTAAAGAGGGCAGTTTTACCAATTTTATGAGATTACCTCTATAATAGTTGTCTCCAATTTATAGCTGGAGAACGATCTCATCATCATCATATTTCTCCTTGTTCTATGGCCGGGAGGCAAGAAAGTCTCTCGTATTAAAACCTTTGCAGCACCTAGAAGGTAAGTTTTGTTAGGACTCATTATAAATAGTTGTTACAAGTAGGATCCACAGAGGGTTTCGATGTTTGTAGCAATCTGAGGCTTTTCTTCCTTTCAATGTTCAGAAGGGTCAACCTTTCAGTTGGCACTTTCTGGTACATCCTACGGCTGATGCCACACAGGCTGGGAGATGTTATAAGCCACAGTAAGACCCTGACATATTTAACAGGAAAAAAAATGTAATTCATGGATTAACATACCATCCAAGCATGTATGTCTATGCCAAAGTAACCTACCATAACTGTTGGTGCTGTTTAAATACCTGTATGTCTGATTGCTTGTTCTTCATTAGTAGGATCGAAAGGTTATTCCTGAACAAACTGTCAGCCCATGAAGGGAAACAGCCAGAATTGACCAGAGTCCAGGACAACAGCTCCAGAGAAAGTAGACTGTTTTGCTTCTCGTCCACCTGTGCCCCTTTTCTAAGCCTAGGGAACAATCTGCGGAAGAGGGGGCATGGTAGAATGTAAGGGCTGCGATTGGGGTGAATGGTGAAACTACAGCAATATAGTCAGGACACTCATTTGATCAACTTGATTGAACATACAAGCCCCCCCCCCACTGGATGGTGAGGCTGCGGGGGTTTGGGCACAACAGCATGCAAATTGGTTTTACATGAGGGATGCTTGTACTCATAAATTATCACTTATTGCTAAAAAAATGAAAAAAAAACTGAGAGAAAGATGCAGGACAGTTATGGCAGAGTGCATGATCTGGGATGGGGTGCGGTAGGATGGGGGGGAAGGGAAAGGGAAATGTGCCTGAACTGAATTGGAAAATGATGTGTGAAATACACAAAGCATCAATAAAAAAAAAAAAAAGAACTTGTTACCCTCATACTTTGCACTGAAGAGTTAGCCATAATTCCAATGAGCTTTCCTTTATATGTGATTTGGGCTTTTTCTTTTCCAGCTCTCACTAGTCTTTTTATTCTGAACATTCAGCATTTTTACTATGCTATGTTGTGGGGAGCTTTTTTTCTGGTCTTGTCTACTTTGGTGTTCTATGTGCTTCATGTACTTATACAGGCATGTCCTTCCTTAGCTTGGGAAATTTTCTTCTATACTCCTGTTAAAGATTTGGTCAATACCATTTACCTGGGATGATTCTTCTTCTATGCCAATGATGTGTAAATTTGTCTTTACATGGTGTCCCATATTTCCTGCACATTCCATTCCTGTGTGTTTTTAATTTTCCATATTCTTTGCTTGGGTGGTTCAGTTCTTTAACTTTATTTTCCAAACTTCATAGCTGTTTTCCATTTCTTTTATTCTATTGGTGAGGCTTTCTTCTGTCATTCCAAATTGGCTTATTGAGTTTTTCACTTCCTTCATTTCAGCCTGAGTTTTCTTCAATATTTCTATCTCTTTTGTGAATTCACTCAGAAGTTTATCTCTATCCTCTTTCAGTTCTTTGAGTTCTTTGTGTATTATTTAAATTTGTTTAATTTTTGATCATGTTTATTATTCTTCTTTCAAATCCTGTGCCCTTTGATAAACCTCAAGGGGAGGTCTCATTGTAGAACACTTCTATAGAACTGGAGGTATTTGGAGGGGAGATATTATTTTGGTTTTTCTTTTCACACTATTATTTATTTCATTGTGGTTTTGGTGTGTGGATTTCTTTTGTCACTTGTGATTCTGGTATGAAACTCAAACCTTCCTTTGTTGAGTTGAAGTTTGACTCTGTTTATTACTGATGTACCTTGTTTGATAAGGTGAAAAACATGCTTGATTCTTCATGAAATTTATAGAAGAATGGCCATGAAGAAGAAAGGAAAATGATGCTTGGCAACAAGTCCAGGTTTTATAAGTCCATTAAAATAAATTTCAAAAATAGATAAGAATAAAATTTAAGTGAAAAGCCAGAAAGTGGTGACCATAAAGGTTGTGACACTGGTCACTTTGGGAGGTGACAAGGAGGGCGGCGGGAGGTGGAGGTGGGGAGGAGGAGGCTGTGAAGACCATCTCCCCTTTGGGGCTGTGGTTACATGAACTTTCATTTGCCATCAAGTTTTTAATTATGCTGTTTTTGTTTCTCTACTTTCCACTTGTGGATTTACTTCACAATTTCAGAATTTTAAAGGGATGTGCCTTGGCCACTAGACTTTTCACTTGATGAAATTCCATTTGATTGTTTTCTCACTTAGCAACTCAAGGAATGCTATAGTGTAGGCAAAATGAAGACGGAAGTGAACTGTAGCCCCAGACATTTTATCGTCTTCTGAATTATTTAGGGCTTTAAATTTAACTCATTTCCATGTTCACTTTTACAAATTAATCACATTTAGTTCTCCTCAGATATTTTTCTAAAGCCAAATAAAACTTTCAGAGGGACATTAAAACAAACAAACGGGAGCTGGGCATGGATTGTGGGTGAAGGGTACCTCATACCCTGACTCCTGTTTGGGCTTTACAATTACCCCAAGGGCACTTTTAGAAACCAGTTTTAAATCCCAGATCTCACAAATAAGCATTTTACCTTCTAATAACCTATAAGCAAAGAAAGTAGTCACAGATCTGGGGCATAGGACATGTAAGTAGTCTTAACCAGAGTTCGGATGGGAGTGCTCACGTCTTAGGCACTAAGGGTCCCATCACAGGCTAAGGGCAGCTAAGAGCATTGGGTGACCGTGCTGTAATAAGCAGTGTGCTGAGAGGAATAGTCTTGATTGTAGGTTGTGCAAATGAGTATGCACATGCATCCAATCAATTACGGAGAACATAGCTCTGAAGGTCTCCAAGGGCTTGCTAATGGTAAGATTAGCAGGCGCCACAGAAGGTCTGTGTAGGAAAACTTCAAGTCACCCAGAAAATTTCTGCTTCTGTCCCAGGGAACCTGAAGAAACAAAAGAGCTGTGACTGTTTCTTCCTCATGGAAGATGACTGGTAATTACAGGACGATGCTCGTCTTCCCTTCCCTCTTACTGAAGTGGAACTGTGGGATATGGGAAGTTAACTGTATTTTTCTCTCAGCAGAAGGGAAGGAGGATGATTTTGTGAATTGCTTTTTCTTAGTCCATTCGAGCTGCAGTGGTGTGGAATGCTCTAACAACAAGGCTTCCTCCTCGCAGCTCCTGGCACCAGCAGTCTCTGAAGAGGCTAATCTTGTCATCGCACACATGGCAGAGGGGATGCACTAGCCCTCTGAGATATCTTTTAGAAGAGCACGTCCTCCTGACTTGATTGCCTCCTAGGACCTCCATTCGAGCTTAGGATTTCAATGTGTGAGTCCCAGCAGGACACCATATTATTTACTTATTTCTGTTACAAGATACTTGTAAGAAGCAACTTAAGAAGAGGATTTAGTTTGGCTTAGAATTTAAGAAGGGATATGGTCGATCATGATGCAAAGGCTTGGTACTGGGAGTGTAGAGTGACTGATGGCACTGTGGCCACAGTCAGAGATGACAGATGGTAAGCAGTGCTCGCTCAAAGTCTCTTATGGTCTATTGTATTCAAAGTTTTATTCTGATGGTTCCTCCCACGTTCAGGTGGGTCTTCCCCTCTGAAGTTAACCCTTACAGACATACACAGAGGCATATTTCCTAGGGGACTCCAAATCCAGCTAGGCTGGCAATAAAGATGAATTGTCACAGATGCAGTCAGAGCTTAGTAACCTTTAACCTACAAACCCTTTCAAACCGGATGTTCCCAGACTGAGCGTCCTCTCGCTGAGCTCATTTGTTTTTTCTTCTTGAATTCATGGTAAGAAAAAAAAAAAAAAAAAAAAAGGAACATCTTTCTCCAGATCTCACCGGAGCACTTTCTTGTGCCATCCAACCAAACAATGACTCCAGTCACCTGGAAGGTCAGGCAATTTTCTCCAGTACCTAGGGCCTCCAGCATCTATCTCAGAATGGGCTCACATGCGGCATTTGGAAAGCAGTCTGTGTTGTATGCTCAGCAGAGTTGCAGTGGTGGTAACAGTAACATTGATGGCACTCAGCATCCGATGAACTGCCAGCTCCCCTGGGGCCTCCGTTTCTTCCTATGAACACTGGGCTTGTCAATAGGGATAGAAATGTCCCTAGAAAACACAGTATTGAGAACAGAGACTTCCCTAAAGCTGCAAGTAAATCACTTGAAAGATTGAAAGATCTACTAGCCTGTGCGTACTCCGCAGGCCTGTGTATGCTATGGCACCAGTTGAGAACTGGTTGCCCCCAGAATCATCTTCAGCATAACCAGGCATTGAATTCCATAGCCATCCAGAGAGACCAACCCAGCAAACTGGGGGCTTAATGCGGAGTGTTCTAAGTTACTTCACAGAGAAGTTGTAGGTATTGCTTGAGTACACAGTGCAGCAGTGCAGCTCCTCCTTTCTGAAAAATCAGTTGAGAGTCATCTTGAGAGCACTTTCACCCCTTAATAGCACAATTCATTTTCCCTTTTCAAATGCATATATATACATATATATATACATATATATATAACAACTATCATTTTTACCATGCTAAACATGAACAGAAATATTTTAAATGCTTATTTGGTGATTTGTTCCAAACAATAATAAATCCATTACATATTAACATACATAGTGTTTTTATTAAAATAACTTTACTTATCAAAACAAAATAAATAAATAGGTAAAAATTGGTGGTAAACATTTTTATACTTTCAAATAATCTCTTAACTTAATCTGACTAACTTAATAGAAGATAGCTGTGTTTCCATGTCCACTTCTGCTTTGCTAGTTGAGATAAGTTGTTTTTTGTGCCCCAGTATGTGGTCAGTTTTGGAGAATGTTCCATGGGGTGCTGAATAGAAAATGTATTCTTTGGTGGACTATTCAATAGATGTCTGTTAGGTCCATTTGATGTATGGTATCATTTACTTCAAATGTCACTCTATTTATTCTTTGTCCAACTGTCATGTACTGAGAGTAATAGTTTTGGTCTCAGAAAGCCTACAGTGTTCTCAACGACATTCTAGGGATTATCAGGCTAACCCATTGCATAAAGTAATAGCTGCAGGTGTGGAATTTAGAGACTAGATGAAGGAAAATCAATTTAGGTGCTTTCTGTTCCTTCTCTTTCCAGACCTACAAGTAAAATATGGATCAAGAGGAAAATGTCCATCCAAATTCTACACGAACTACTGATTCATATCCAGCAACACCCTGAAAAAGTTTCAATACAATCAGCTTTGTGTTGGTGAATATTGTATGACTGGCTCTCTAGGAAAAAAGCCTCAGCCAGTTTCATCATACCAATATGATGTCACTAAACAAGTTGCAGAACAAGATGTGAGCAGTTGGTCCTCACTAACACATCACTGATGACATGGACCCCACTTCTTAGAAGAAACTGTCAAATAATTTGTAGCCATTTTGTTTTAGTTTCCATGCTCTGTGCTCTGATTATAGGTCACGGACACTCATAAATCAGAACACTTCCTACTAGTCAATTGTACTTAATTACAATTTTAAATCATAACTGTCAGGCCCACTGTCTCATTATCCAGATGAGACTCCTGACTGTCTTCTCCTAACGTACAGTTCCTGCTAAAGACCTGTTCACTGAAGATACAGACTGCCTGCACCTTACGTGCCCAATATACCATGCTCACACACCAGTTGGCTTTTCTGTTTGCTTCAATAAACATCATGATGAAATGAGACTTTATTTCAGCTTACTCTTCCAGATCACAGTCCATCACTACAGGAAGTCAGGACAGGACTCAAGCAAGAGCGGAAGAAGAAAATCCAAGGAGCACTGCTCACTGCCATGCTCACTAGCATGCTCAGCTACTTCTCTTCTACATCCCAGATCCACCTGCCCAGGCATGGTGCTGCCCACAGTGGGCTGAGTCCTTCCATGAAGCAATCTCCTTTTTTCTTAAGACAGGGTCTCCCTATAGCCACAGCTGGACTGGAACTCACTCTGTAGACCAGGCTGGCCTTAAACTCATAGAGATCCACCTGCCTCTGCCTCCTGAGTGCTGTGATTAAAGGCCTGCACCACCACACCCAGCTTAAAGACAGTTCTTAGCCACCATGTGGGTGCTTGGAATCCAACCCGGGTCCTCTACAAGAGAAGTTGGCACTCTTAACTTCTGAGCAATCTCTCCAGCCCCCAGAAATCTCCTTTTTATTTTTAAGGATTTCATATATGAGTGTTGCCTTTGCATTATTCCCATCCCATCTGTCACCCATCAACCCTTCCCATGGACCCCAGTCCCTAAGACAGTCTCTTAGAGACATGGCCATGAGCCAAACTGACCTGGAGAATTCTCATTAATCTTTTCCCCTCCCAGGTAACTAAGTTGTGTCAAGTTGCTAATAAAAACAAATCAGCATAATATCCAAAATACATTACTGAAATACAACTAAGACAACTAAATAGAAATCACAGAGATGCAAAGCACACACCAAACCCAGGTCCACAGAACTTACCAGCTTCTTGATTAGGGCCCAGGATGGCTCTTCGTGGACGATTCTTCCTGGGCCCCACTCCCTGGGCTTTCAAGCCTGCCTCTGGGTCATCTTTCTCATACAAGAAATTAGCTGTTTCTCAGATCTCCTCCAGGCAATTATAGCCATATTCTCAGTGGATTCTGAATAGTGTTTAAGTAATTAGGTAGGTAGATAGATATAATGATAGATGATAGGTAGATGATAGATAGATGATTGATGATAGACAGATAGATAGGTAGATAGATGATAGATAGATGATGATGATGATGATAGATAGATAGATAGATAGATGATAGATCGATAGATGATAGATAGTACACATGCATGAAAAATTGTATTTTTATACTCTCTCATGCACACTGATCTGCCCCACCTCTTTTTACCCTAATTGTATATCTTGACACTGTTTTCTAAGAACACATATAAATCTACCTCTGTCTCACTCCCAGTTGCCCCCCAGCCCGTTCATTTTATGACTCATCCCCCACTTCTGTGGAACTTTACACTATAACACTCTATCATATATTTCCACCATTCTGGGCTTCTTCCTTCTAATCCTCATCACACTCAATGATAATAAGAAGTTGTATAATTCTACTTATTTAATACAAGCCAGACTACATTCTAATACTTCATAAGTGATATGCACATAACCCTTGCATTACCCTCTGAAGTAGCTACTAGTGGGGTATGGCCACACAGCTAGAAATAACAGAGCTAGCTTCAAGCCAAGCCCTATAACACAAGCCAGTATCCAAGCTCCTTTGGATTTGCTGTGCTTCTTAAGTGCTGTATTTATTTTATTTTATTTTACTTTTTTGGTCTTTTTGAGACAGGGACTCCCTTTTAGTCCCAGCTAGCCTGGAGTTCACTATGTAGACCAGGCTGGCCTTGAACTCACAAAGATCCAACTGCCTCTGCCTCCTGAGTGCTGGGATTAAAGGTGTGCACCACCATGCCTGGCTTAAGTAATGTATTTATTAATAAGTGTTTGATAGCTGGCTTTCTCAATGGAGGTAGGAATCATGTTGATACTGTCAAGTCCCCCAGTAGGTACTCAAAAAATATTTCTTAGCTGAATGATGCCATGTTCTGGATATTTTCTACTGTGGGTCATTGTGAAACATATCTTCTGTATTCATTACTTTTCTCATGTCACAAGAAAATACCTGACAAAAAGCAGGGAAGGAAGGAAGGAAGGAAGGAAGGAAGGAAGGAAGGAAGGAAGGAAGGAAGGAAGTTAGTTTATTCTGGCTCACAGCTCAAGGTGGTACATTCCATCATGGCAGAGAAGGCATGGTGACAAGAGCAGATGGATAGCTGGCTACATTTCACTGGTATTCAGGAAGCAGAAAGAGGGAGTGAGGCTCCACCATAAAACCCAAGCCCCTCCCCTAGTGACGCACTTCCTCAGTGAGGCTCCATTTCCTCAGGACTCCATGGCCTTCCCAAATAGTGAGCACCAAGTCTTCAAACACATGAGCCTATGGGGAGCATTTCACATTCAAACCACAACATCTTATTTAACCCAGCAACACTAAGGTGATTCCCAACTTTGTGGTGGAGGTAACTGGGGCAGAAGCAAGTAAATTAAAGAATCAGATTTCAACTCAGGCCTATCCAATTCTAATCTATGCCCTTGACCTCTGTCTCTTAATACCATCAACCTTTTCCCTTTCTGAAATTCACCCAATCCAGAGTAACTAAAACCAGCTCTTGCCCCTGCAATAAAATTGCTCTAGTTTCTTCTATTCAAAAAGGGTATGTATACCATAAAACCAGTTAAAAGCCCATGGCTATGGAGGTCTTTGGCCCTAAGGGGCAGGGAACTTACTACTATTGTTTAACTGCCTTCTAAGTACTTATGTTTATGCCTATAAACAAATGCTCTTCTCAGCCTTAATCAGAAAGGCCTTCTTTGCAATGAATGACAGTGAATGCAGAGAATCACCGCTGGTCTAGAGGCTCAGTTGAGCGCCCAGGCAAAAACAGGACATTTATGCCACCCCTTCCAAGGCTCAGAGAACTTGGCAGAAAAGACAGCAGAAAGAAAGAGAGGGAAGACAGGGAAAAGGAAATCTCATCTTCTGGTCATGGCACAGCGGTTGCAACCATGATCACACAGCTGCTGCTGCTGCTGCTGCTGCTGCTGCTGCTGCTGCTGCTGCTGCCTGGCACCAACACAAGACTAGACCTGTCAACAGTTAATCCTGGATCAAGAAGGGACTCACTAGGTTTAACCCTCCTGGCTAAGCTACTGGCTACTGGTGGACTCCTGGGGAGGGGAAGTCTATGTCTCCAGTTGTCTACCCACAGATGAGCAACAGGCCCCACTGGTAGGTACAAATTGTGCCCTCATGGACAGTCCTGGCTAAGCACAGTGGGTCAGAAAACACAACAAAAAGCCTTAAACGTGGAACAGGCACTTATAAGGAGGAGGAGGAGTTGACAGAGGTGGGAAGATAAGAGAGGGTGGGGATGAAAGCAATCAGAATGCATTCTGTACATGCTCGAAATTGCCAAGGAACGAACAATAACATTTTGGAAAAGGAGAGACAGTGTTTTTGCTTATTATTACAATTGTTATTATTTTTACCATGACCACTATTGCTCCTATCATTATTATTAAGGAAATCTCTGGCCAAAACCACATCAACATTGGTACTAGTGTAGTTTAACTTCATTGTAAAGTATCATCTCAACTGTCCTTGCAGTCACATCTCCAGAAAGTAAAGAGTGTGCGAGTGTGCTACTCAGAGAGTCAATACCTTTAATTTCTTGAAATGAGGGAAGAAAGGGAATCTCTGGGAAAGTCTTCTTTAGGATGAAGCTACCTACTACACACTTACTGCAGCTCCAGTAGACTAGAGCATCTAGCATAATTGAAAGCTAAACATCACAGGTGGCCTGTACTAGGCACAGCCCCTGGCAGTGAACCCAGCACATGGTGCCACAGTCTTATACTGCCCTCTGCAGCCTGACTGTGCTTTTCACACCACTCACCCAGTCAGTTACAAATGTCAGGAACTACTTGCAATATACTTCAGGTCAGCAACAATAAAATGAAGTGCCTGTATAGGGACACTTATGGCCATAATTTGTCTGCTAGAAATGATGCATTGGAAAATACCTTTCTAAAAATCTCTTTGAGACAGTGTCTACCCATAGCTTCAGCTGGCCTGAAACTCACCATGTATGTACAACAGCCAGCCTTGTGCTCATAGAGACACACCACCAAGTGCTGGGATTAAAGGCGTGCACCACCACACCCAGTTAAATACCTTTCAAATAACATACAGAATGTTTATTTTAGTGAGAGGATTTTATTAGGAAGACAAACACATCTCCTCAGATAGGCCTTATCTGCTCACCCCTGCTCTCCTTTTAGCCTACCACCAGTCTACAAAGCACAATGTGTCCCATAAAGAAAGAAAGAGGGTGTCTATGTAAAAACTATACCATGTGAAAAGATAGATAATCCAAGGAAGGAAAGAGACTTCTACAGGTTCAACTTATCTAATGTGAAAGTCTGCATGGGCTTGAAGAAACACAGAATAAATCCCCTTGGAAAAAACAGCTTTCCAGATATTCTAAAAATGTGCCCTGTGCCACAAACCCTTTAAGCTTGTATGTACTGGAGGAAGTCATCTCTCTGAAAGCACTTTTCTGAGAACCAGCTTGAGACCACAGGGAAGCAAATGACTACCACACCACACTACATGAAGTTCACGGGCCCCCACCTAACTAGGTGGAATCCAGAGTTCAAGCTCAATTTTTTGAGCCAGCAAAGGTGGAAAAGAATAGATGACAGTGTGGTGAGGGTAGGAGAACTTCACCTAAAGAAACAGGAGGAAAAGGCAATGCACAGGAACCTTTAGGAACTGAGGCAAGACAAACTACAGAAAGGAACGCAGTGCTCAAAACTCATCACCTTCTGCTCAAGTCGGAAATCCTCAAGACATCATAGGAGGGCTTTTCCATCCCTTGTTTGGCTTGAAGCTCCCACCACCAATACACAGCTGTCTGCAACGGTCGTCCTTCCCCTGCCCCCTGTCCCTCTCCATCATCTGCTGGCACGGTCGTCCTGCCCCCGCCCCCTGTCCCTCTCCATCATCTGCTGGCACAGTTGTCCTTCCCCTGTCCCCTGTCCCTCTCCATCATCTGCTGGCACAGTCGTCCTTCCCCTGACCCCTGTCCCTGTCCATCACCTGCTGGCACGGTCATCCTTCCCCTGCCTCCTGTCCCTCTCCATCATCTGCTGGCACGGTCGTCCTTCCCCTGCCCCCTGTCCCTGTCCATCACCTGTTGGCACGGTCATCCTTCCCCTGCCCCCTGTCCCTCTCCATCATCTGCTGGCACGGTCGTCCTTCCCCTGCCCCCTGTCCCTCTCCATCATCTGCTGGCATGGTCGTCCTTCCCCTGCCCCCTGTCCCTCTCCATCATCTGCTGGCACAGTCGTCCTTCCCCTGCCCCCTGTCCCTCTCCATCATCTGCTGGCACGGTCGTCCTTCCCCTGCCCCCTGTCCCTCTCCATCATCTGCTGGCACAGTTGTCCTTCCCCTGCCCCCTGTCCCTCTCCATCATCTGCTGGCACGGTCGTCCTTCCCCTGCCCCCTGTCCCTCTCCATCATCTGCTGGCACGGTCGTCCTTCCCCTGCCCCCTGTCCCTCTCCATCATCTGCTGGCACAGTCGTCCTTCCCCTGCCCCCTGTCCCTCTCCATCATCTGCTGGCACGGTCGTCCTTCCCCTGCCCCCTGTCCCTCTCCATCATCTGCTGGCACGGTCGTCCTTCCCCTGCCCCCTGTCCCTCTCCATCATCTGCTGGCACAGTCGTCCTTCCCCTGCCCCCTGTCCCTCTCCATCATCTGCTGGCACGGTCGTCCTTCCCCTGCCCCCTGTCCCTCTCCATCATCTGCTGGCACGGTCATCCTTCCCCTGCCCCCTGTCCCTCTCCATCATCTGCTGGCACGGTCGTCCTTCCCCTGCCCCCTGTCCCTCTCCATCATCTGCTGGCACGGTCATCCTTCCCCTGCCCCCTGTCCCTCTCCATCATCTGCTGGCACGGTCGTCCTTCCCCTGCCCCCTGTCCCTCTCCATCATCTGCTGGCACGGTCATCCTTCCCCTGCCCCCTGTCCCTCTCCATCATCTGCTGGCACGGTCGTCCTTCCCCTGCCCCCTGTCCCTCTCCATCATCTGCTGGCACGGTCATCCTTCCCCTGCCCCCTGTCCCTCTCCATCATCTGCTGGCACCGTCATCCTTCCCCTGCCCCCTGTCCCTCTCCATCATCTGCTGGCACAGTTGTCCTTCCCCTGCCCCCTGTCCCTCTCCATCATCTGCTGGCACGGTCATCCTTCCCCTGTCCCCTGTCCCTCTCCAGCATCTGCTGGCACAGTTTTCCTTCCCCTGTCCCCATCCCACTGCAGCATCTGCTGGCCTATTCTCTTAGTCTCACCTCTCCTTTAAGACTTAGTCCAAACTCTTTGGTGAAAATCTCCAAGATCATGAAAATCAGTCATGCTCTCCCTGGGAGCATCTCTCATGCATCTTTTGCCTCTTCGGTGGAAGCTACACTGCATAGAAAACAACTGGAAGGCAAGTCCCTCAGCTCACTGAGGGTACCACCAGCTGCCTACAGCTGAGCATGGTGCACTTGGTTCCCTGGCTCACACTGGATTAGCAAGCTGCCTTATGGCCACATCAGGTCACAGATCCATAGAGCAACCTGCTTTACATAATGATCCAGACATTTTCTGATCAGCTGATACACTTTAATTAAATAAATGAACAAAACAGTAGCAGGAAAAAAATAGATAATGATTGCCTGAGGTCATATATGCTAGAAAATATGTCAATCCACAGATCAATCTCAAACTAGTCAGTGCAGGAAGGATGCTGAGAGACACTTTTAAAGGTACCTGCTATAAATGGATGGAACTCAAAGCCATTATGCTAAGTGAAGTAATACAGCCTCAGAAAAACAACCAGAGAATGGTTTTCCTCATTTGTGGATGCTAACACCAAATCCTCCAATTGAAAGGCAAGCTGAGTAGCATTATTGTTATATTTCTTTCCATCTGAAAGCAACTGTGATGTTATAATGTGAATCTCTTAATGAGCCCTAGAATTAACTTACCACTTACTTTCAGACATTATAATTAATGTATATGGGCAGAAGGTGTACATTCATATTTTAGAGTAATATAAAATTAAAGGGAAAGAAATGTGAACTCCTAAACATATATCGGAGTTAACATACAGTTTATTCCTGGAGGACATAATACTGGTACATATATGACGTTTATATAGGCATATTTTGGAGCAATACATTTGGAAGAGAACCACAAAAAATAAGGACTGGGTCAAAGAACAGACTTATATAGTTAAATTCTGCCCTAAACAATAAACCTTTGCAGAGAAAAAAACTAAAAAGACTGAGAGAAAGATGCAGGACATGTTTGGCAGGATGCATGAACTGGGGTGGGGTGGGGAGAAGGGAAAGGGGAGTATGTCTAAACTGAACTGAAAAATAATGTTGGAAATACATAAAATATCAATAAAAGTATCATTAAAAATAAATAAATAAATAAATAAATAAATAAATAAATAAATAAAGTTACCTGCCAGCCTCACCTATGGCTCTTCATTGCACAGTCAAGGTCATGAAAAGCTAGTGTTATTATCTGTAGCTTATGATTGTTCTCTCTCTCTCTCTCTCTCTCTCTCTCTCTCTCTCTCTCTCTCTCCCTCTCTCTCTCTCAGAACTGCTCCTGTGGCAGTTGGCTGATCTGGCTGGAGTTTCTGAAACATCAGTATCTCACCATTTATCGGGATTTACAAAGCTCTAAAGGGACATTTGAAACTATGTAGCTAGTGAGACAGGAACCACTGAGTAACCAAAACCAAAGACTAGAAAGTTCCTGGGAATGCAAGAAACAATTTTCCTGCCCCTCAGATTCATTTTTCTCTGTGGATATGCTGCATTTTCTTTCGCTGTCCACCTTTCCATTCCCCCAACACATAGTTGACGCTGTTTCAAATGTCCACACAAGGACTTGGTCCCATTAGACATGGCAGGAGTGACTAGTCACATGACTAAGCACAGTGGGTAACTCAGAGGTGGAAGCGGTCTCTCTGTGGGACTGGACAGATCTCTCAGAACACATTTGAGATGTACCTGTTATCAGAGGGTGAAGCAATGAGTAACAGTTGCATATCCATCTAAAACTCAAGTTTATCTTACGCATGTTCCATAGAAACACATTTTAATATGGGCTTGATTATACTATTTGTAGACTATTTGTAGACGTTTATAACTTATTTGGGTTGGTTTGGTTTTCATGTGTATTTTCTTCAAATTATTATAGCAATTAGGAATGCAGTACAGATTGATACACTCTACTCTTCAATGATAACAATAAGCTGTGCTTGACACACTCAAAGTCTCCAAGGGAAAACATCGAGAACCACTTTTATACATAGATGAAATGTTTGAGGGTAGGGATAGTGGGTTGAAGAAACCTATGAAGGTGGCAGTTTTGCTCCAGACAAATAAAAAGGGCAAGAAGGGTATGAATGTCAACAGGGAAACATACATTATATGTCAAAAAGCTCTAAGTACTCATAGCTTAGGAACTGGTTCCAATTAATATTTCCCCAAGAAAGAATTTGTGGTGTGAATATAGTCAGTGTGATATTATTTCTGATATTCTGATATAAGAAATCCTATACTTTCTATGTTGCTAGTAAAAGAAGTTGGTATGCAAATTATAGTATCTCCACTTGGAAGACTGTACACCCATGGAAAATGCTCCCTATAAATATTAGGTGATAATTTGAAGAAAATACACAAACCAACCCAAATAAGTTATAAAAGTCTACAAATAGTATAATCAAGCCCATATTAAAATGTGTTTCTATGGAACAAAACACATAGGAACTGTTATGACTGAAGAAGCATTTTTGACAGAATCTCTATTTCATTGGCTTTATATGAGGCTACAGCAGTATTTATATTTTTATTTACATTCAATATATGCTACTGGTTTCTGGTCTTCAGCTTTCAGTCTTTCCCTAAAATGTGTTTTGTTTTGTTGTTGTTTTTTTTTTTTTCTCAGAAATGCAACTTCCAACTTCTAGTATTAAGCTGAAATTCCTGCTTTACAGGAAAATTCCCAGAAGCCCAGGCTCCTGGACCAGCCTCTCATCTCAGATGAAACCCTCTGCCCTTGCACAACCGTGCTTGCAAGTGTAATGGCAAATAGAAATGAATCCTGGAAGCTCCAAACCAACCAAGACAAGAGTTCCAGTAGCAGACAGGTTTATCTTACAGTTTTCGCTTGTTTCCTCTACATGTCAGGAGAGGTTATGTTATCAACTATGATAGGGACTAATACTTCTCCACTTTAGAAAATGCCTGCTTGAGAGTGTGGCATTCACTCAAGGGAAACGTTACATTTTTTTGTCCCAGAGTCCCAGAGAAAGCTTTACCAGGGAGTTTTTATGGGTGTAATTAACATAAAGGATGCCTTCTGTCTTAAAACACAAGCCTCCGATACATGATAAGAACTAGACATTATTTCCTTTGCCAGTACAAAAACTCCTTTCGCCCACCCCACAATCCATTATGGGCTTCATTAAGGCCCAAGAGTGTCTCTAGCTTATTTATTTAGGAAACACTGTTATTGTCTTAATGTAAACCCAACTCAAGATCAGTTGACAGTTGGAACGATCCAGCAGAAAGACATTCAAAGGCGCCTACTTGGAAAGGGTCTCTCCATTCAGCCGTAGTTCCTGGCTCTCACTGCCAGCTCTGTTCACAAAATAAACAAATGTTTGTTTTACAACATGGCAAAGGGGGCTCCCATTCATCGCGAGCCAGATATGAAAACAAACCTTCACATATAAGGAATTTCGATACACATGACTTACGTGGATGGCAAGAGGCTCACTGGGGAGCGCTTAAAGCTTATTAATATTGCACAAAAGACTTTTGTTTATCATTTCTCTGGACTGCCTGGGAATCACAAGACTCAAGCCGCCCCCCAGCTGGTGTCCTAGCATTTCAGCAGCACTAACGTGTGGAGATTGTGAAAGTATTGCTGCTTTGGAACCAAAAACAAACTTTCCACAGACCCAGGTGGAAAGAACTCACAACTGCAGACCTCTGAAAACCAGACTTGAATTTAAGAGCAAAGGGACAAGAGCTCCCCCTACAGCTGGAAAATATCTAGACTCCTGGGACCTTCCTTTTAGCAAGGGGGTAACTTTATATTTATTTATTTATTTATTTATTTATTTATTTATTTATTTATTTATTTTGGTCTTTTCGAGACAGGGTCTCCCTGTAGCCCCAGCTGTCCTGGAACTCACTCTGTAGACCAGGCTGGCCTTGAACTCACAAAGATCCGCCTGCCTCTGCCTCCCAAGTGCTAGGATTAAAGGCATGGGGGGGGGTAACTTTAAATAAACACGGGACCCATGCCCTGCCAAATGAGACATTTCCCTTCCTGTTAAAAGAAGTTTCAGTCTAACAGATCTACTCCCAGAAAAACAACCCTCCCTCCTCATCTCCTTCTCCTTCACCTCCGCCCTCTCCCCTCCCTCTCCTTCACCTCCTCCCTCTCCCCTCCCTCTCCTTCCCTCCCTCTCCTTCATCTCCGCCCTCTCCCCTCCCTCCTCACCTCCTCCTTCACCTCTGCCCTCTTCCCTCCCTCTCCTCACCTCCCTCTCCTTCACCTCCACCTTCTCCTCTCCCTCTCCTCACCTCCCTCTCCTTCACCTCCACCCTCTCCCCTCCCTCCTCACCTCCCTCTCCTTCACCTCCACCTTCTCCTCTCCCTCTCCTCACCTCCCTCTCCTTCACCTCCGCCCTCTCCCCTCCCTCCTCACCTCCCTCTCTTTCACCTCCACCCTCTCCTCTCCCTCTCCTCACCTCCCTCTCCTTCACCTCCGCCCTCTCCCCTCCCTCCTCACCTCCCTCTCTTTCACCTCCGCCCTCTTCCCTCCCTCTCCTAACCTCCCACTCCTTCACCTCTGCCCTCTCCCCTCCCTCCTCACCTCCCTCTCTTTCACCTCCACCCTCTCCCCTCCCTCCTCACCTCCCTCTCCTTCACCTTTTCCACCTTCATTTCCCTTAGCAAGCATTAGCAAATATCTTTTTATCCACCAAATTAAGAAGCCAACATTTGTTTGGGAATACACAGAAAGTATTCCACTTTACAAAAGTCTTCCAACTTCTGTGTCACATCTTAAATGTCCCCAGTTCTGCCTTTATTTCTGTTATAAGGCCAGAAAATAGTGAAGAAAAAAAAAACTTGTTCAAAAATAAACACTATAAAAGCAATTGATTTGAAATGAACAGTCTGTCTTGTGTTCCTAATCTTACAAATTCATGATTTCTTTCCCAAAAGTCCACTGATTTGAAAGTCAAGCAAATGCTAATTGTTGTCAAGGAACATGCAACAAGGAGGTCAGGGAGAGAACCGCCATCATAGTTTATGAAACAGACTTAAATGGTACCTGGTACACTTGGCACACTTGTTCAGATTTGCCCCCACTACCAAAGCCACCCTTAAGAAGATTAGCAGAGAATGTTCAGCTTTTATGGGAATACAGCCTCAGAGTTATCCTTAGTTTAGTCCCCCAAATTTACAAAATTATCCACTGAAAGATTAAGTACTTCTATGAAGATAGGTCAGATTAGTGGTTATGAGATTCCTTTTGAAATTAACCCTATAATTTGGCTTTAATTTTTTTAATTAATTAATTTATTTTTTTATGGTATGAGTGTACTGTCTGCATCCAGGTTGGTGCACCTGTGTCGTGCAATGCCACGGAGTTCAGAATAGGGTGTCAGATTCCCCTGGAACTGGAGTTAAAGATGGTTCTTAGCTGCCATGTGGGTGCCGGGAATTGAACCCAGGTCCTCTGCAAGAGCAGTTGGTGCTTTTAACCACTGAGCCATCTCTCCAGCCCTGATGGCTTTAAAGTTTTATAAAAAGTGGGTACCATGCTTTACACACAGACAAATGGATGCCCCTAGAATACAGACACCGTGAACCAAGGACGAGCCCATGTCCTCTTGAATCTTTACCCGTCACAGGGTATCAACCAAAGGTACTTATGAGCAAAGCAAATTGAAGTTACCTTCTTTTTAATTTTTATTTGTCTGAATGTTTTGCCTGAATGTATGTATTGCACACATGTGCTGCACAATGCCTGTGGAGCCCAGGAGAGAGTGTTAGATCCCAGAACTGATGGTTGTTAGTTGCCATGTGTTTGCTGGGAACTGAACCCGGGTCTTCTGCAACAATAGATAGTGCATCAACCAGCTTTGATATTACAGATGTTAGTGTAAAGAAGCTCTGATGAATAAGTGTTTTAGTTACAAGTGGGAACAAATGTGGGATTCTACTCCAGAGCTACAGAGAGGAAATTTTAAACTGATACCGAAGATGCTCATCATTTTCTCCCAGAGAGAAATGATGGCTCTGGGATAAAGAGGTTGTGATTCTACCACATGAAGTGTGAATCTGGGCTGCAGTGTTCAGAGCACACTGCAGTGGGATAGGATACTCACTGAAGGTATCTGCTGGTACGATTTTCCATCTGACCTTATTATTCCAGTACGGCTGCCAGCACCTTATAATCCCAGCATTGTGCTCACCAGCAATTCCTCTGCTCATTAGCAGAAGCTGAGTCCAACTTTGCCTTGTAAGGGCTTGTGAATCAACATAGACTAACAATGTTTCCAGGATCTAACTGCAAAGAAACAAGGATGCTACTCATCGGGTGGAAGGCATCTGTATCAGTTAGAAATTGCATTTGACCGCTGCTAGCAGGATGTGGAAAGACCCGTGACTAGTACCCTGGCTTTATTCCTGTGCGAAGAGCCCAGAACTACGCCGCAGCTCCGCAGGAGCACGCTTTCTCTATCTTCATGCACATGGCATCTTTCTCCTAGGTTGCACTGTGTTCTGATATGGGTGTTTGTAGGGGGCTCCACGAGTCGCCTCCATAGCTAGGAGTGAAGATTGGGAAGAACAGAGGGACTGCATCAGCTACTGCTCCCTTCTCTAGGAGCTTTCCTGGAAGGCTGACTCAACAATTTGCTACATTGTCACTACAAGGGAAGCCAAGCACATTACTTGAATAAAATCCAGTTTCCACTGCAAAAGAATAAGAGAAGAATAAAATTAACATCAGACTAGTGACTGCCAGAGCCTGAAGTTTGCCGCTGCAGTAAAGACCAGAGGAATTACATGCAATTAGGATATTTATAACAAGTCAACGCTGATCAACACCACAGCTGAGCCACAGTGTAGGCTCATGACTACTGCCTCCGTCAGATCCATAAATCTGCTTCTTGACATTAACTGCAAATTGTACCCCCATGAAATTCCTCAATATGAAAGGCATTGTTCTTGATTCTATCAATGCCACATTTATACCATCAACATTCAATTTATGAACTTCATAAGAAGCAATTAAGTCCAATCACTGAGTTAAGATTCAACTGTCTCCATTGTACTTAAAGTAGCTAAGGAAAAAGCTGCACACGTTCCCCTGCACAATCTCAGAAAGTGATGGGGCAGCTGCAGAAGCTACTGGGGTTCCATACACTCAATTGCACAATGGCCTGGCTGTGTGAAGTGAACCTGTGGCCTGATTACAGAGGCTGGGGTGGATAGTGACAGTGTGGAAGTGGTGATCTGAGCAGGCTGGGTGGACTGTGATAGTGAGATGGTGGTGATCTGAGCAGGCTGGGTGGACTGTGATAGTGAGATGGTGGTGATCTGAGCAGGCTGGGTGGACTGTGATAGTGAGATGGTAGTGATCTGAGGCAGGCTTGGTGGACTGTGATAGTGAGATGGTGGTGATCTGAGCAGGCTGGGTGGACTGTCGTAGTGAGATGGTGGTGATCTGAGCCAGCTGGTTGTACTGTGATAGTGAGATGGTGGTGATCTGAGCAGGCTGGGTGGACTGTGATAGTGAGGTGGTAGTGATCTGAGCAGGCTGGGTGGACTGTGATAGTGAAATGGTGGTGATCTTGGCAGGCTGGGTGGGCATGATAGTGAGATGGCAGTGAACTGAGCAGGCTGGTTGGACTGTGATAGTGAGATTGTGGTGATCTGCGCAGGCTGGATGGACTGTGGATAGTGAGATGGTGGTGATCTGAGCAGGTGATATTAGCTACAACAGAGCTCCTAGTTGATAACCACCAAGACAACAGTTATGGTAAGTCAAATCATAAAAGCAGCTTGCCTCTTCTATCTGTAGTATAGTGTCACAGATTATGTTCTTTCCAATTCCTCATGATCCTTTTAATTTCTACTATTCTTTACTGTTTAGAAGCAAATTCCATCACTCTTCATTCCCTTGATCAGTCAACCCCCAAAAGCACTGTTCTCTTCATCTTTGCACCACACTCCAATGAGGAGCTCTCCATAGACATGGCCCATAGCCAGTTCTAAGTTTCATCTAAATCCTTCATCCCTAAGACTATATGGATACTGTAATATACCTTTTAAAACTTGGCGTCTTCTATATAGCTCTCTGAAATCCTCACTCCAGATCTGAGTAAATTCATTCTTTAAGTAAACCCCAAGAACTCCCATAGCCCCATATTAAGCAGTCATGTCTGACATCAGCTTCCTAATTGCAATTACTACTCCATTCTGTCGAATCATCCACCATTTAAGTATGAATATTTTTAGCATGACTCCCCCTTATCTCAGCAATAACCAACCAACAGAAGCACCCCAGCCTCCAAGGCATTTTTAGCTGGTACCAAAGGAAATCCATTTTTGAGCAAAGAACAGAAAAGTGTGGGAGCAGCCAGCCTGATATCACAGGGACATGAACCTCCAGGAGCCACCACTCTGTCATTTCCTCCAGTTGGCTCTGTGCTGGCCTTGGAGAAGATGATAGTGACAGAGAGACGTGTCACAACATGGACCTCTGTCAACATTTCCTGCCCCAATCCTCAGTGTTAAGGGTATTTTTTTTCATTTAATCTTAAGAATTGTCCAGTAATTTCCTAGGATGGGGAGGCTAACTAATGTTAACCATTGCTCTGGAACTGAAAAACAAGCCTCAGACACAGATGTGATGCTAATTCCTCTACACATTAGGCTACACTGTTTCTCAGAAATGGAAAGCAAGAAGAACTGGGAGTTTTACAGCCAGGGGCATTCACAGGGAATTCCCAGGCATGAAAGCTGGAGATCAGGATCACATCAAAACTACCCTGAAGAGGACATGGCAGAGTCCCATTCAAACATGGGACTTTGTTTGGGTGTGTGTGTGTGAGAGAAAGAGAGAGAGAGAGAGACAGAGACAGAGACAGAGACAGAGAAAGGAAACATGACAGTGTGTGCCTGTGTCTGAGTGTGGGAGTGTGTGTGCCTGTGTGTGTATGTAAGTAGAAAGTGTAAGTATGCACGTGTGAGTGTATGTGTCTGTAAGCGTGCATGTGTGTGCATGTGTGCCTCTATGTGTGTGTGTGTGTATGTGTGTGTGCATGTGTGAGTGTGGGGGTGGTTCATGTGTTTGTGTCTGCATCTGTGTGTGTAAGTGTGCACACGGGTCAGGGCATGTGCTTATGTGAGTGTATGTGTGTGCATGTGTGTGTGCATGTATGTGTTTCCATGTGTGTATGCATGTATATGTGCCTGTGAGTATGAGTGCATGTGTGTGCATGTATGAGTGTGGGGTTTGCATGTGTTCATGTGTGTGTACATATGTGTAAGTGTGCACGTGTGTGGCAGTGTATGCACACCTGTGTGACAGTGTGTGTATGTGTGTCTGAATGTGTGCACATGCATTCATGTCAGCATGTGTATGGGTATATGTGCATGGCCTGTGTGTATGTGCATGTGTATGCTTCTGTGCATGTAAGTGTTGCCTCTGCGTGTGTGTGTGTGTGTGTGTGTTTGGGGGTCCATATGTTCTGTGTGTGTGTGTGCACATGTTAATGTGTGCATGTGCTTTGGGTTTTTCATTGTTCTGTTTGATAAAAGATCACACTCTTGTACAAACTAGACTCAAGGGATCCTCACATTTCTGCCCCATAAATAGCAGGTACTATAGTCATAATGCGACATGCCCGGCTTACGTGATTATTAAACCAAATTAAACCTTGAAGTATTTGTTAAATTAGAAACATCTCTTTAATTTAATTTTTTGTAACAAAATTTAAGGAAACTGTGATTTGAGAACACAGAAATAGTAACAGTAACTTCAAGTACAGCTTTCTTTTCTTTTATCACCTGTATACCTCATGGGGTGAGGGGCAGATGGCAAATTTGGGGGGAAGCTAGTCTATTTTGAATGTTTATTTACAAAGCTACATTCATGCCATCTACCGCACACCATCTGCTGGGCTATTTCTTCCATGAAACCAGAGCAGTTTGTTCCATAGCAAATAAAAGTGCAACCAGAATTCTACCAGCATGCTGTGTTTGGGAGAACACCAGCACTTTTCAGAACCAGCTTAAATCCATCTCCAAGTTCCGTGCAAAGAAGGCTCCGCTAAGCACAGTCAGCACGTTCATCCCTTCACTCCCAAACTCACTGAAAGAAAGTTGGCCCCTGTGGGCTGGCCAAAAGGGAAAAGTTAATTTTACAGTGTGAACTGTTTTCACCCTGGGCCAAGAGACAAGTCTAGGTACTATGTTATCTGGCCTGATTTAGCAGTCTCTTGGGATTACAGAACATAAGGGTATTTCTACAAGAAGCCCCAAAGCCCTCTCCCCCTCCTCATCCAGGAAAGCTTCCATAGAATGATTTTATATGTGCATGATTACCAGGCAGCACGCTTCTGGTACCAGTACTTGAATCCTGTTATCCCCAAATCAACACTAGTCAAGTTCAAGCTTTAAAAACAGCAAACATGAGTAAGATATCAACATAAAGACAGGAAAACCCAACCTCCACCAAGTCCTACTGAATATTCTTAAATAGAAGAAACTGTAACTAGAAGGAAGAGCATTAGATGAGGAATCAGGAGACCTCAACAGCAGTCCAACTCCATCACTGACAAGGATGTGTGGATTTGGATGCATTTTTTAATCTCTCTGCCACACAGGCTGCTTGTCTATAAATGAGGTGGGACTATAGTAAATGCCTCATAACAGAGCCAAAGACCAGAGTCTTATTTCTTCAAGTTAAGTAAAACCTCCAGAGTGATCACTGTGCCTGCAGGTAAGGAGGCAGTGGGCATTTCAGAAACTGTGAACTACAGTTCCCAGAGAAAGCTGCACCTTACAGTGAGCCATCAGCAAAGCTGACCAACCGATAAAAGTTTCAATGGTTGTAGAAAGTCTGGAATGTCACAGGTCCAGAGCCTAATTACAGTTCATCCTGGGCTCTCTTTACCTCTGTAACAGTCATTCCTTGCCCTCCTGTGTGCCTGGCCACACACCATGTGACTATCAGGTGAACACCTTTTGAAATGTATTAACAACCCTAACAACCCGATAGCGTCCACCAATCTAAAAGTTTAAAATGTCAACACATGGCCCCTGAGGCCCACAGCCAAGGTTTCCAGTTCTGCTGTAGCCTTAGCTTAGCCTACCTAATCTATCCACATATTTATTTGAAATGCATGTTGATTTATGACTCTTTTATGTTCTGTTACTATAAAAACTTCATGAAACTGCTACTATGTTGGAACTTAGAATTTGGGGTGATCTGAACTGTGATTGTGGGGTACAGTCACTCATATTTGGCTTCAGAATAAACTGTCATCCCTTTGGGAAGAGCTGCTTCTTGCATTATCAAAGCCAAACATCCTTGACACTTAATGGGTGTTCTTGGTGGGGGGGGGGACCACTGATAAGCTGCTCACAGTAAATGACCTCTCACCTGTGCTTGGGCCAGAAACCCTAATTAAATTCAGTGGGACACACACAGAAAGACCTGAAAGTCAGAAGGGGGCTTGGGAAGAAGGGTTTCAGTTGAGAGAAGGAGGAGGAAATGGGGCAGAAATGACTAGAATCATTATATAAATATAGGAAACTGTCCAACAATAAAAAAATAAGACAGGGAAAACTTTTAAAATACAAACAAAGTCCTACTTCTTTGTGAATATTGTTATCTCCAGAGAAAACCCTAGAGAATAATGGTGAAGTTTATATAAATACCAGGCCATATAGCTTATTTCCTCTGATGGCATTAAGGAAAGCAATTCCGTACAGAATCCAGTCCCTAGAGGAATTCTGCCCCTGGAGTCTGGTTTTAACTTCCTCTATGACATTGGCCTGTCATTCACTTCATTCTTTTCTGATGCAACTATAAAATGAGTATTGATACCTACAGCGAACACAGAAAACACAGCTCTCTTATCAAAGGGGTAAGAGTTTGTTCGAGAGCCAAATATGAGCGAGCATGGCCCAGAAATATAGATTCAGGTTACCGCAAATTTCATGTTCCAGTTTAGTGGCAGTTTCATGAAGATCTACAGTAACAAAAGAAGTCCTAGGTCAATACACTTTTAAGTACATTGGTGGGAACAGCAGGTGGGTGGATTACAGCAAAGGGAGGAAAGCTCTGCTCTGGGCCTTAGATGCTGTCTAATGACAAAATTCTTAGCTTTGGGGTTAGTGGAAGCTAGAGGTCGGTTCATACAGTCCCAAAGGATTTACCTAATACTTGCAAGGATGTTAGATCACATACAGAAGTGAGTAATAAATGGCTGTTTAAGGGCCTAACACAGCTCAAGATCACTTGTCTCTGGACCCACAACATTCCGACCTCCCCACAATCATTGAAGTCGGTCTTTCAGCCTTGTAGAACATTCAAATTAGGCACAAAAGTCAGCATTTCCCCACCACTCATCCCTAAGGGAGCTGCCTCTCAGCTTTAGTATGGGGATCAAGTGCATGCAACATGACGAGCACAGTGTTCGCAGCACAGGAGGGAATGGGGAGGGGTGCTGTCGTTAGTTCCTAGTCTCTCCTTCCCTATGCCAGTGCTCTCTTAACCCAGACTTGCACTTTGTGCTTGAGACCCAGAGAGCAAGTTCTTTTGGGTCAAGATCTACCCCCATGTGCCTGTGGTGTCTCATTCTTCCTATCTGAATTAAACATCTACTATGGGCTCAACCAGGAACTAAGGATGCATAGTTTCATAAAATCCTTTGGTGGACAGGAGACAACTGAGCCTATGAGGGTCACCTTTACCAACAATGCAGAAAGAACATTAGAAGGCCAGGTCCTGCCAACCCGAGGGCTCTCAGAAAGAAGCCTTCAGGGGGCCTCGGCTGCAAAGTCCAATCACTTCTTCTAGGATGACACAATTATTAGGAATACAGGGCACTTGATGAGCTTTGCTCTTCTCCCTTCCCTGATGGCCCTACCTTAAGACTGGTCGCACACTTCCCCACCGGCAGCAAGGGATGTATGTACACCGCCTGGAAACCAGAAATGTGTAGCATGGAGTCTGGACCTTCGCCAAATTTCTACAGGGCATTAGTAACAAACTGGTGAAGCTCATTAAAAAAGAGAGAGAGAAACCTATAACCATTAAAAGCCCATTAAGCAGCCTGTCATTTTGTAGAGCTAAATAGCCCACAGTAATCAAAAGCATATGAACCCCAGCTGGGATACCCAGCGAATTGTTTCGATTTAGGGGAGAATTCATCAAGAAAGATTGTTCTTGGGATTGGGTTGATTTTTCTCCTTCAGTTCCTGGCCCCATGTTCCATTATAATTAAAGTGATTGATGCACCCCCCAGACAGAGGTGAGCGGTGACCATCAGAGCCAGAACATCTGCCCTTCCAAGCTAACAGCTAATGCAGAACTTCACTTAAAAGGCACGAACTTGAGGTCACCCCTCCACTGCCTATTACGTGTAGCACGGTCAACTCTTTGCTGCCTGGCTGGGTTACATCTGAAATATCTGTGAAATTTCTCTCTCTAATCCTAGAGAGACCATTACCCAAGAAACAAAGAACCAAGTCTAAGAGATGCTGCCCTGACATGAGCCAGAAGACCCACCCATTTCATGAAGGCCTCGTGGACAGACACTTGCTAACTTTAGAACCACAGATTCAGTACTTCAGGTTTACTATGCCCTTCCCCCTCCAGTGCCAGCGTCCCTTGTCTGCACAGAGAAGGCCCTTCTGATCCATCCACTGCTCATTAGTGCTTTCACCTGTGAGTGATAGAGTGCTAAGGAAAGACATAAAACTCAAACAGGTACTTTATAATATTAGTGCATATTAGCAGTTCTGTCCACAAGAATAACAAGAAATTAATGATTCAACAGATTTAAGACATGGCTCTAGAAATTACTTCTATATGCTTATAGTTAAAAAGGCACTACGTTAAAAAGGAAAAATATGAATATAAAATGAAAGACAATATATTCATGGTCACTGTAAAGTCTACTGAAAGTAAACCTAAAGCCCCTTTAAATAGTTTATCATTGCTTTTTAAAAACTTGCCCCCAAACCAGGCATAATGGCCCACACCTTCACTCCCAGGACTCAGGAACCAGAGGGCAAGTGCATCAAGGCCAGTCTGGTCTACATAGTGAGTTCCAGACCAGCTGGGAATACAGGGAGAACCCTGTCTCAAAAAGACAAAGAATTAAAAAAAAAAAAAAAAAAAAAAAGAAAGGAAAACCTTCTCCTCCAAATCCAAGAGTTTGATTCTTTTTGAAGCCTAGTGTAATCAATACTCCTACTCAAATCTTCTCCACTTTCCTTTAGTTATTTTTTTTAATTTTATTTATTTCTGTATGTGTATGAATGTACTGTCTGCATGCAGGTCTGTGCATCCGTGTTGTGCAATGCCGCGGAGGTCAGAAGAGGGTCTCAGACTCCCCTGGAACTGGAGTTCTCCTGGAATTGGAGTTTCAGACGGTTCTCAGCCGCCATGTGGGTGCTGGGGATCGACCCTGGGTCCTCTGCAAGAGCGGTCGGTGCTCTTAACTGCTAGGCCATCTCTCCAGCCCTCCTTTAGTTATTTTGAAGTATTGCTTATTTACACTGATTTTTTTTTTTTTTTGGTCTTTTTGAGACAGGGTCTCCATGTAGCTCCAACTGGTCTTGAACTCACAAAGATCTGCATGTGCCACCACACCCAGTTTATACTGATTTTTTAAGGAGCCTGATTTTTAAATTTTTTTAAATTTCTGATGGTGGTCACCTCCTGTGGCTGAGCGCATGTCGTGAGCAGGGACATCTTTCTCCTGATGTCACCTTACAGTCCTTGCAGCTCAGACTCCTTCACTCAGTGCTCCCAGGCTCCAACATTCCAATCTCGCAGAAACTGCCTGTGCTAAACACTAGTTAATGAGATCTCGTGCTGTCTACATATAAACTCGTTCACCTGGGAGTGAAAAATAGGTGACATCTTCCTTGTGTACTGACTCTCCTTAAGCACCTGTTGTAGCTGACACACATGCCTAGTATATGTGAATGGAATTGCCCTGGCACCTGGTAAAGGACCTCTGACCTATTTTCAGTGCCCACATCCAAATTCTGCCTATCCTACCAGACCTGGCAATCCCTCAACTGACAGTACAAAACTCTGGCAAGTCCAATCCATGGATCTATCCCTCTGAATCTTTAAACTTTCAGTTAATTTCAATTATCTTGAGTTTAGTTCAGTTAAAGCAACAACTTAACCCTTGGTACATAACATGGCCCCTCGACTGCCAGTGGATGGACTCGGGCAGGAAGGTGCTTGGTGTTCATTTCTCACAGCACAGGCACATTGGAAATGACATAAAAATATTGCTTCAGGTTTAGTGAACAGACCAAGGCCAAGTTGAACACAGTGAGAATGAACTCTACAAGGCTGTCTCTGGACAGGAAGTAAGGCCAACTCTCAACTCTCAACCCAGAGCTGCTACAAAGAATGGCCTCCTCATTACTCCATACTGCGGCACACCTTAGCTATGGAACCTGGGGTGATGTGGCCTATTGCTGAATATGGGGTTCTGAGCCTTACGCTCTTTCATCTTTGAATGTCCAGTAGTGAAGGAAAAATAAACATATAAAAGGCCATAAATTGTCTTGCAAAAATAAAAGCACCCTTTTAATGTCTAATAGCTAATGTTGTAAGTTGAATTCCAGACACTTAGAAAAAAAATGTGTTAAACCCCTTCCACTTCTTTGCTATCTTGACCTTCACCCCTTGTAGAGTCAGAAAAATTAGCCAGGCTTTCTCTCTGCTGATGAAGTTCTTTAAGGGGTATTTATGTGAATTAGAATTGTTTACTACTCTGACAAATACCAAAACAAGCAGGTTAAAGGAAGAAAACTTATTTGGGCTCACAGTTCTAAAATATTTTAGTCCATGGTCATCTGGACTTGTTTCTGTGCCATGGAAGGGCAGAAATGTCACAGAAGATCATGTAAGCAGAGAGACAAGCACGGAGGGTCTGGAGACTAGACCCCTCCAAAGGCGTGCACTTGATGACCTTCCTTCAGTCATGTCCCAGTAAGGCTACCACACTGCAATCCTTCAAGATTAACCCACTGATGAGATCCTTGCCCTCCTGAGCCAATCATGTCCCCAAACCCCCATCTGTTTCATCAGAAATCAAACCATCAGCACTTTCGGGGGAAGGGTAGAAAGGAAAATTCCAAATGCAGACTATAACATTGTATTAATGCATGAAAACAAATGTGTGCTTTCTAATCCTTTCGGTGCTCTATGGGCTGCTTAACCTGTATGGCCATCTCATTCTCTAGGCTAGGACTTTTCCTTGTGTGATTTTACTGAAAATATTTTCTAGGCCTTCACCACGCAGTATTTTCCATCTATGCCTATAATGCAGAGTTTAGTCATGCAGTCCCAGAGATCTCCCACACTCTTGTTTGATTTTTTTTAGAGATTTATTGTTGACCTTTACTAAATGATATGATTCCTCTACCTTGTCTTGCAGCTATAATTCTCCATTTTCGAGATATTCCATTCTATTGATGAAGTTTTCCACTGAGTTTTTATTTGGCTTATAGAGGTTTTCACTCGCGGCATCATCTCAGCACTTTGCTTTTGTTGAATTCTATTTTCTTATCCTGGATTGACTTTATTATTTCATTCATCTTTGTTTTGTTTTATTGGACTATATTCATGCTTTCTTTGACTTGTATGACCATACTTATAATCATTCTTTTGAATTATTTGTCTAGAGTTCTTCCAAGTCATGTTTACTGAGTGCCATCATTATGGGTTAGTGGAGGAGGCGTGGTATCTTGAGTTCCTATGCTGGTTTTGTTTGTACGCTGGGCCTGGCTTGTCTAGAGTAGTTTGTTCTTTGATATTAAGGTTCTTTTCTTTCTTTATTTATTCAAAACATCATTTTTCTTTCATTGGAGGCATCTATAATATTCAGGAGTCTTAGTACAGTTGAGATACCCAGTTTCCTCTGTGAGGCTGATTCAGAAAGCACTGGAGCAGTGTAGGTGGGCCTAAACAGGGGAAACTGAGGTCTCTCACTCACTGCAGGAGGCCATGTCAGCTGGGTTCCTGGTGCAGGTTCAAATCATTTTGAAAGTTTCTAGGACTCAGTACCCAGTCATTCCTCACCAAAGTATTTTCTCCCAGCTCCATAGTCATTCATAGCAAAAGGTACAGTGGTCCCCACTCCCTCCCTCTGACAGGCCCATCTGAGGATCCCGTGGCACTTGGAATACTTGTTCTACGAGGGACTCCATTTTATCTTCTCACACAGGGACCTTGCTTATCCAAAGTCCTTCTTGGGAGGCTTTCACTCTCTAAAGGACCTGTGTCCTTGGGACCAGGCAGTCAGTGCTGTAACTGGAATCTTAAAGACTAACTGCCCCTAGGCTCAGCTCTCCTGCCTGTAGCTGGGTGACTTCAGTTTCCTGGACCTTCTTGAGATATGAAAATGGATACTGCATTGTTCAAGACCTTGTCAGCCATGGCTAGGATTCTTCCTGCTTGCTTCATTACTCTATCTCAAATGTTCTTGCTCTGACCCTGTGTCCGTGGCTGACCCTGTGTCCATGTCTGACCCTGTGACCATGTCTGACTCTGTGTCCATGGCTGACCCTGTGTCCATGGCTGACCCTGTGTCCATGTCTGACCCTGAGTACATGGCTGACCCTGTGTCCATATCTGACCCTGTGTCCATGTCTGACCCTGTGTCCGTGGCTGACCCTGTGTCCATATCTGACCCTGTGTCCATGTCTGACCCTGTGTCCGTGGCTGACCCTGTGTCTGTGTCTGACCCTGTGTCCATGTCTGAGGCCTACCGGCCTCCTTTGTCACCTTCAGCTCCTGTCTGCATCCTGGAGTCTTCCTCTACTGCAGCTCCTTGGTTATCTTACCACACCTTTCGTCATTTTTTTTTCCTTTGACTATCCACATGTTCGGATTTTTTTCAGTCTTGAAACAAAACAATCAGTATTTGACTGAATCACTCCGTCATTCCCAACTCTTCAGCAACTTCACTGAATGTCTCCTGCTCTGTTGGATCAGCTCCTACCTCAACTCACTCTCCACTTCTTACAGCCTACATCTGCTTCTCACTGCTCCATTCTCTCAAGATTTACTAGCGGTTACTTCATCATAGCATTTCTCTGCCAAAGCCCAGAAGACTTTGGGCTGGGGACATATTATGGCAGTGCTCCTAGGCCGGGGGAAGCAAGGCACTGTGAGGAGAAAGCCAGCAAAACTCACCAGGGAGCTGTGAGTGTAAATAATGCCCCAATTGATTCCTGACTGGAGACAAAAGCACTGGGCTTTCCTACTGTCCAACTGGCAGTCACAGCTTGGATGGGGATGAAAGGTAAACTGCAGGCACTTCTTCCTTGCGTTTGAACTGAATGGTAAAATTACTCCAGTAATCTAAAGTCAACGCTCATGAGAAGAGCCATAGATGTATAAGCTGGAGCCAAAGTACATTCAGGCTGGGCAGGGGTCCCTGAGAGCACTAAGGTGTGGCAACGCCCGCTACCGTTACAGCAGCCATTACGGCATCTTTGCTGTCTCCACAGAGTTGACCACAGGCTCTATGACCTGGTGGTGTTCAAGGAGATCTCTCCTTTCATGCTGTTCTGATAACTGTTTTTCTCTTTTTCCAAGACCCTTTTAGTCACTTCCACCTCTGTCTTTGTTCTTGCCATTTAGTAACTCACCTTTACAGGTTCAGTTATCACATCTAAATTTATTCAGTTTGTGAAAATAAGAGCTGCTCTGACATCTTAAAGTGATCACAATAATTTTATATACTGCCTTCATCCAAATGGAGGCTAAAAGCATGGAGTGAAGCACAGTTTTCATGAGTTTGATTCACCCAGTTCTCAGACCAACTCTTTCATAACACAAACACACACAGCATACAGCAGAGACTCCCAGCCAGATCAGCAAGGAGAGCACAGACTCAGGGAAGTCCCTTTGCCTCCTAAACACAGACCATCCTGGAGATCAGTTCCTATAATGCACTCCAAGAAGCCATGTGGCACCCTGACTAATCCAGGTGCCAGACCCCAAAATGGGTCTCTAGTAGAGACTGAAAGGTTGACATGTGGGCACTCCAGAGAACTCAGGAATTCCCCAAGCTCTAAAGACCTCCTCCCAAACCAGACCAGGATTCCTGACTAACAATTGATGAAAATTTTATTAACTAGCAAAAGAAAGTTTATCTCTGGCCCTTTGAGATAGAGTCTCCTTATAGCAGCTGGGTGGAAACTCATCAAAACAGCCAGATGGGCTGACCTTGAGTTCACAAAGAACTGCCTACCACTGCCTCCCAGGGACTGGGATTAAAGTGTGTGCCACCACACCCGGTCACAAGAGGCAGCAAAAGTGCCCCACCTAGAAGAAAGGCCAATCCAAGAATTCATTCCCAGCCCTGAAGGCGAGTTAGTATGTTAAATCAGGGATACATCCACTCAGAGAATCTGGCCCACAGAGGTCTCAAAAAAGTAGATAATTCCAAAGCAAGCAAGTTACCTCACACAATCCTTTTGAAAGCAAACACAAACGAAAATGTCATCTTAGAAAACAGGATCCTTAAGGATCCAGTCGAATCTGAGGCCGATTCCTATAAACAATTACCACTTGTTGTGAAGCATTTGATAGACTCAGAGACAATAAATTTAGAGATGTTTACAGTATCCAAATTTTAGGCCTTTAAATGCATTTTAAAATATCAGTTTAAATATCAGGTTTGTGCATATCTAGTCTGGCATGCCAAAGCAACTTATTCTGTGCACATAAAGAATGAAACTTGAAGTGGCCACTTTGACAGAACCAACATGAGACAAATACAATAACTGAATTACAAACACACAAAAAAATTTAGATGCATAACGAGCTACATGAATATTAGACACACGGTTACCATAAACACAAGACTTAGGTACCTCCTTTAAATCTGGGTAGATTTAGAATTTCCCATCCTGAGATCCCAGTCTTGCCAGGAGAGGACATGGGGCTGTTGGTGGTCAAAGGAGCCCTCCAGTGACTGTCCAACATTTGAGAAGTTTAGCCATTCCAGGTCACAGAAAGTTCACAGCCTCCCTGGGGCGACTCAGCAGAAGCCCTTAGTAGCTCTCCTGAAATCTTTAAAACAATTGAGTACAAGAAAGAGAGAGGTCGGAGAAGCTTGAAACTGTTAGTTTCAGAATAGATCAGAGTGGAGGTATGAACAATAACAATGACAGTATACCACAGACAAACGTTCGCATCGGAAGCAGCCCCCTGCCGGCTCCATAACTGAGGGAATGAACCCACTACTCAGTCCCCGAGACCTGGAAATAAGCCTTTCCTGGCCTATATCCAAAATGTGGTCACACTGCCCAGCCTCTTCCTGTGAGAGATGAACCTCCTGTTCAATCTCTCCCTGTGGGAGGTGGACCCTCTGTCCAGTCTCCCAAGAGCTGATGTGTCCCTCACTCTAGTGCCCAAGGAGCCTTACTGCATCCAGTTTTCTCCCTGAGCACCTAAACCAGGAGTTTGAACTCAAAATCAGAAATCACAAACAGAAATTCAACCAAAATACAAAACAGGACACAATCAAAACTCAAAAAGTACCTATACTCTGCAGAGGTGAGTGCTGGTTGGCCAATTGTTGCTGAGGGTCCCTTGGAGGTGGTCTTCCTTGGTGGTGTGGGATCTCGATGGGACCTCCAATTGTAAGAGTTCTAAAATCCACACCAACACACCAACGAAGATCAAGAGATGATTTTATTGGAAGCAGAGAAGGTTTAGGTTTAGGTTTAGAGAGAAGAGAAGAAATGGGAACACGGAGCAGAGAAGGTTTAGAGGGGGAGGGGAGAGACGGGAACAAAGGGGACCAGAGCTGGTGCTCTGGGGCCCTGCATCCCAACAAGCTCTATGCCGCAGCCGCGGCCCACAAGTGCATGGGTCTCTTATACAGAATCCAGGGGGAGGTACAGAACAGGCTTGTTAACTTTTTTTTTTAATTTTTTATTTATTTATGTGTATGAATGTACTGTTTGCGTGTAGGTCTGTGCAACCGTGTCGTGCAATGCCGCGGAGGTCAGAAGAGGGTGTCGGATTCCCCTGGAACTGGAGTTCTCCTGGAAGTTGGAGTTACAGACGGTTCTCAGCCGCCATGTGGGTGCTGGGGATCGAACCCGGGTCCTCTGCAAGAGCAGTCAGGGCTCTTAACCACTAGGCCATCTCTCCAGCCCCCAGGCTTGTTAACTTTTAAATTCATTGGATTAAACAGAGTTTAATGCACTGGGCAGTTTCTAATTGGACTAGCTTTCCTGCCATTCATTTGAGAGAAGGGTCAGTTACCCTGGACACTGGGGAGTGGGCTTTCTGACCTTCTTTGGGCATTCCTGAGATTGGGGCAGCTGGTGCCTGGATCGATTGCAGACCTCCAGCCTTACATTCCAGTTAGAGGGAGAAGCTAGTGACCAGGCATTCCTTTAAACTGAGTCAATTCCCACAGACACACACCTAAGCACACCTAAGAATGGGTGCTGTAACCAAAATGAAGCTAGTTAGAGCAGCTCTTAGTTTTACAAGTTCAGTGTGCAGCTATGACAGAAGCTCCTATTAGATGTTAAGCACTTCAAAATCAATATGCCACAATCAGCAGTATGCCACAATCATCAGTAAGCCACAATCATCAGTATGACAAAATCATTGATAGGCCAAAATCATCAATATGCCACAATCATCAATATGCCACAATCATCAGTATGCCACAATCATCAATATGCCAAAATCATCAGTATGCCAAAAATCCTATATCGCCACCTCATAAGTATCCACAATGCTCAGTATGGCACCAATCATCAGTATGCCATCATCATCAGTATGCCACAATCTTCAGTATGCCAAAATCATCGATTTGCCAAAATCATCAGTATGCCTAAATCATCAGTATGCCACAATTATCAGTATGCCACAATCATCATTATGCCACAATCATCAGTATGTCAAAATCATCAATATGCCACAGTCATCAGTATGCCAAAATCATCCGTATGCCACAATCATCAGTATGCCACCATCATCAGTATGCCAAAATCATAAGTATGCCACAATCATCAGTAAGCCACAATCATCAGTATGACAAAATCATTGATAGGCCAAAATCATCAATATGCCAAAATCATCAATATGCCAAAATCATCAATATGCCAAAATCATCAATATGCCAAAATCATCAATATGCCAAAATCATCAATATGCCAAAATCATCAATATGCCAAAATCATCAATATGCCAAAATCATCAATATGCCAAAATCATCAATATGCCAAAATCATCAATATGCCAAAATCATCAATATGCCAAAATCATCAGTATGCCAAAATCATCAATATGCCAAAATCATCAATATGCCAAAATCATCAATATGCCACAATCATCAGTATGCCACAATCATCAGTATGCCAAAATCATCAGTATGACACAATCATCAGTATGCCACAATATCAGTTGCCACATCATCATATACCAAAAATCATCCCGTTATTTGCCAGAAATCACTATTGGCCAATCCCAGTAGCACAATCATCAGTATGTCCAAAATCATCAAGATGCCAACAATTCCATTCAGATCCACAATCATCAGTATGCCACCATCATCAGTATGCCAAAATCATCGATATGCCCAAATCATCAGTATGCCCCCAATCATAAGTCATGCCACAATCATCAGTAAGCCACAATCATCAGTATGACAAAATCATTGATAGGCCAAAATCATCAATATGCCAAAATCATCAATATGCCAAAATCATCAATATGCCACAATCATCAGATATGCCAAATCATCAATAGCCACAAATCATCAGTATGCCAAAATCATCAATATGCCAAAATCATCAATATGCCAAAATCATCAGTATGCCACAATCATCAGTATGCCAAAAATATGCCAAATCAAGTATGCCACAATCATCAGTATGCTATCATAGCCAATCATCAGTATGACAATCATCGATATCCAATATCAGTATGCCAAAATCATCAGTATGCAACAATCATCAGTATGCCAAAATCATAAGTATGCCACAATCATCAGTAAGCCACAATCATCATAGACAATCATCAGTTGATGGCCAAAATCATCAATATGCCAAATATCATCAGTATGCCAAACATCGATATGCCAAAATAATCAGTATGCCACAATCATCAGTATGCCAAATCGATCCATATCAGTATGCAAAAATCATCAGTATGCCACAATCATAAGTATGCCACAATCATCAGTAAGCCACAATCATCAGTATGACAAAATCATTGATAGGCCAAAATCATCAATATGCCAAAATCATCAATATGCCAAAATCATCAGTATGCCAAAATCATCAATATGCCAAAATCATCAATATGCCAAAATCATCAATATGCCACAATCATCAGTATGCCACAATCATCAGTATGCCACAATCATCAGTATGCCAAACTCATCAGTATGCCACAATCATAAGTATGCCACAATCATCAGTAAGCCACAATCATCAGTATGACAAAATCATTGATAGGCCAAAATCATCAATATGCCAAAATCATCAATATGCCAAAATCATCAATATGCCAAAATCATCAATATGCCAAAATCATCAATATGCCAAAATCATCAATATGCCAAAATCATCAATATGCCAAAATCATCAATATGCCAAAATCATCAGTATGCCACAATCATCAGTTATGCCACCATCATCAGTATGCCAAAATCTCAATATGCCACATCATCAATATGCCAAAATCATTGATATGCCAAAATCATCAATATGCCAAAATCATCAATATGCCAAAATCATCAATATGCCAAATCATCAATATGCCAAAATCATCAATATGCCAAAATCATCCAGTATGCCAAAATCATCAGTATCAACAACCTGACCAAAAATCATCAATATGCCAAATCATCGATATGCACACGACCAAACGTCATCAAACTATATGACAACATCAATATCCCAAATCAAAGTAATGCCAAAATCATCAATATGCCAAAATCATCATATGCCAAAATCATCAATACCAACAGTCATCATATGCCAAAATCATCAATATGCCAAAATCATCAATATGCCAAAATCATCAATATGCCAAAATCATCAATATGCCAAAATCATCAATATGCCAAAATCATCAATATGCCAAAATCATCAATATGCCAAAATCATCAATATGCCAAAATCATCAATATGCCAAAATCATCAATATGCCAAAATCATCAATATGCCAAAATCATCAATATGCCACAATCATCAGTATGCCAAAATCATCGATATGCCAAAATCACCAGTATGCCAATATCATCAGTACCACCACTCAGTAATGCCAATCTCATATGCCACATTCATCAGTATGCCATACAATCATCAGTTGCCACATCACTCAGATATGCTAAACTCAGTCAGTATTGCCACAATCATTCAGTATCCACATCCATCAGTATGCAAAACATTGATATTGCACAAATCACAGTATCCACTCAATCAGTTTGCCACATCAATCGTTGCAAAATATCAGATATGCCAAAAATCATAACGATATCCACACATCAATCATTGTTCCAAAATCATCGTATGCCAAAATCATCATATCAAATCATCAGTATTCGCAACAAGCCATCATATTCTAAATCACTCAGTATTGCCAAAACTCAATCGATATGACCAAAGTTCACCTACTCCAGCATCATCAGATCCAAAATCTCGATATGCCAATTCATCAGTTATGCCAAAAATCATCAATAGTATGCCACCAATATCAAAGATCCACAATCATCAGATGCCCAAAATCATCAATATGCACAACTATCATCCAATATCCACATTCATCAGTATCCAAAATCATACGTATGCCAAAAGCATCAGGTAGCTAAAAGTCATCAGTATCCATCAATACATCAGTCTTCCCCCAATTCCAGCAGTATGCCCAATCAATTGATATATGCACAAGATCACACTCATATGCACAATCATCAGATATGCCACAATTTCAAGTATGCCAAATTCTCTATCACCACAATCATCAGGTCCAAATCAATCGTAGTATCCAAAAAATCGACTATGCCAAAATCAATCAGTTAGCACATCATCAGTATCCACAAATATTCAGTATCACCAATCATTTCAGTTAGCCCAAAAGTCATGAGTTCATTTCTGCCAAAGATCCATCGATATGCCACCATCATCGTAGACCACAAATAATCAGTATGCCATCATCAGTAATGCCAAAATATCATACCAGTGTCCCAATCATCAATATGCCACAATCATCAGTATGCCACAATCATCAGTATGCCAAAATCATCGATATGCCAAAATCATCAGTATGCCACAATCATCAGTATGCCAAAATCATCAGTATGCCACAATCATCAGTATGCCACAATCATCAGTATGCCACAATCATCAGTATGCCAAAATCATTGATATGCCAAAATCATCAGTATGCCACAATCATCAGTATGCCACAATCATCAGTATGCCACAATCATCAGTATGCCAAAATCATCAATATGCCACAATCATCAGTATGCCACAATCATCAGTATGCCAAAATCATCGATATGCCAAAATCATCAGTATGCCAAAAATCCTATTTTTTTTCCTATGACTTCTCCCTTCATTTTGACTTCCTGAGCTATTTTCTGAAAAAATGATTTTTACTATTTTCTTTTATATTTTTTCATGCCTCTAAATAATTAAATCCCTTATTTCCTTCATCACTACCTTAGTTCAGACCTTTATTAACTACATGAAATGGAGTCTCATGTAGTCCAAGCCAGTCTTGAACTCTCTATGTAGCTGAGACTGGCTTTGAACCTTTGATCCTCCTGCCTCTACCAACCAAATGCTGGGACTATAAATGTGCACCACCACACCAGTTTATCCCAAGCTGGGGATTGAACCTAGGGTGTCATACTTGTTAGGTACTCATTCTACCAACTGACATGTGTCACCAGTCTCCTGCACTGACTCTTGGGTGGATAATCACAGCAACCTTTGAATGGGTCTCCTGCCTTTCTCTACTTTGGATCCTCCACCTTTAACACCACAAAGAGATGCCATTGTTACACTGCTTCTTATTCCCACCACCCCTCAACCTTCAGTGACTCCATTCTGCCTGCAGGCAATACAGTAGAGACCTCAAGACCTAACTATTCTGATTTTCCCATTAAGCCCTCCTATGATTGCACAGAACAATGAAAACTGCTCTAGACTCTGAGCTGTGAATAAAAGAAAAGGTACCCCTTAGGACCAGACACCTGAGACAAATGCCTTTTGCTCAAAACCCCATCCAGTCATTGCCTAGCATTCATTCATTAAAGCCATCACAAAGAACAGGGTTTCAAGGAGTGACCCAGCTAGTTTTCTCCACAAGCCCTCCCAGATACACCAAAGTCACCAGAGTTCATCAGTTCCCAAGTATGGAGGATCAACAGAGAAACTTGTAAAGCAGTCTGACATTGCCAGGGGATTACAATGTATTTTACAAATTATCAATATGCAGTGGACTCGGTTTTGTTTTGTTTTTTTTTTATTTTAATTTTTATTTTTTATCAGAAGCAACTTGGGAAGCACTACACTGGAAGAAACACGTGTAACATCACACATGTACATTATGCCAAAATGGCTCCCACTAGGCTTCTTTCCTGATTTCCCTTCTGTCCAGTAAATCAAAATGTGAATGGGACTTAAGGCCCAAACCTGTTCTCCACACCCTCACTTAACCCTAATCCCTCAAGAGCGAGTAGAAAAGAAAGTACATCCTGTCTCCAGGCGGAAACTGCAACAGCGAGGAGGTGGGAGAAAGTGCAGTTATGAGCAGAGGCATTCTCAGAGGGCAGAGCATCCTTCCTGGTATATTACAGACAAACTTTAGACTAATGGCAGACTGACCTCATGCTCTTACAAGACAAGTATCTATTCATTTATAGCACTAAAGTGGTAATCTTTGTCATGCCTGCTCAGTATAAAAATGGTGCCTCACACCACCAGGTGTGGTGGTGCATGCCTTTAATCCCAACACTTCGGAGGTTCAAGGCCAGCCTGGTCTACATAGTGAGTTCCAGGACAGCTGGGGCTATAGGGAGAGCCTGTCTCAAAAAGACCCAAAAAAAAAGCTACCTAAAATCTGTGATATTTTCAACCTATTTGCATTCCTTCCCCAGAGTAAATAATTTCAGGAATGGATTTTTCTCCAAGAATTTTTGCCTAATTCATTCCAGAACCATATTTTGGAGTAAAATAATTTTTTAGAAAAATCATGTATCCTTGGACTATAAAGGAAATAACCCTAGAAAAGATGAGCCATTAGACAGAGGTGTCTGGCTGATTAATAAGAGATACCCACCACAAGAAAAAATGAAAATCTAGCCCATAATTTATATAATCTATCAATCCAAACAGGACAGAAATAGAATGGGTTGTTTAACCCAGAAAGTAGAATTTAGCACCTGTTAATGACTCCTTTGTTGGCTCACAAGCTGTTAACACTCAAACAAACTTGTCATTAAATGTGGTCATTACTTATTTCAATGTAAAAGTTATTAGAGCTCCCACTTGAAGACTTAATGGAAGGACAACACTTACCCTGCACACCTGGTATTCCCCAAGGAGACTGGAACAGCCTTCTAACTGCTGTGTCTGGATTTTTAAAAATAGGTAATAATAATAATAATGGCCATTCTGTCACATCAATTACCTATTTCCTTCAGCAATCAGAATGTGAGATGAGTTCTGATTCACAGCTTGATACCTAATAAGGACCACTTGAGTCTTCATTACTTTATAGGACCATTACGGTTAAGTGGGTCTGATCTGCCTCCTTTACTAGCCTGCTGCAAGACTCATTATTATTCAATAGACTTTCGATTAAACCCAGAACATTTTTTCAGCCTTGTGAAGATTATAAAAAAAATAAGATGAAAAAGAGTAAGAATTCAGACTGGAGTAAGTGGTAGCTGTGGGAAGTGATAGAGAGGAGTTAGAGATGGTGTTTGTTGCTGTGCCTTAATGACAAAAAGTCACCCACTTGGACCCTTTAAAGCTAGAAGTTCTTGAAGAAATAATATGTTTCACTGCAATTCTAAATTTACCTTTATTGGTGAATTATGAAAAATAATGTTTATGGTGGGAAAAATTAACCTCAGTAATCTCAGCTAATCTCAGTTAACGATTTGTGGGCTTTTTTAAATAAAACGGGCATCTCAAAAGACAACAGAAGTATGTGCTATGAAGATAGTTTCTTTTCCTTATATATCTTCATAATTATTATATATTTGTACCCATATCTAACAAATAAAAATATAAGACATCCAGTTCATTATTCAGATGGGAAATGAATACTTTTTACCATGCTTATATTGTGTGATATTGAAGATACACTTATGCTTAAAGTCTTCATTGTTCATCTAAAGTTCATATTTCATTGAGTGTCCTATATTTTATCCTGCAATTCCAAATTGGACACTTGACTATTGGAAAAATGTACTACTCTGGGTTAGTAGCTCCCTAAACTAGAGACTCATCTGAATTGCTAGGAGATAGTTAAGATTACTATATGCCATCTCCTGAAGATTATGACCAGAGACTTGAAGAAGATGGTAAGCCAATCACTGGGAAGGGAGGTTCAATAGCATTCTGTAGTACATATACGTGACTCCTCAAAGTAAGGAGAAAATGGAGAATATAATGTGCCTTCAAAACTTGCTTTCAGAAGGCTCAGCAAAGTCTTAATTTATACCAACTAATGCCTAATCTCCCAACATGAGCTCCCTTATGTTGGACTTCTGCCTTTGAGAGGAATGAGATTAGTGTTTACAGAAGAGCACACATCAATGGAAGTTCTGTGTATGACACACTGTGGCTTGCCTCATTTAGTGCCCATAGCTGCCTGTGCAGCTGAGTATCCACCCTGCTTCTGCAACAGGACAAGGAAGCTAGAGTTAACTTGACCCAGATGAGCACTGAACAAGGACAGTACATGTGCTCAGGTCCAGGGCAGTCTGGCTCCAAGCATTTGCTATTCCCAGTAAACCCCATATCTAATAAACACCATGTCAGTGGAATAAAGTCAGTACAAGAGATAAGTAACCAAATCCAAGTCTAAAGTTAGCACTTAGCTGCCGAACTTTGGGCAAACTACTTAAGCTCTTTGTTTCTAATGTTGCTGCTTTACAACTATGAAATTGCTACTCAATGAAAATCAAGAAAAGTCTTTAAGCTGGGACATAATAGAATGGGGTGGGAAGCAAAGGAAAGGCAAGGGGGAAGAGGGGAATTCATACCATCAAAATGCTACCATAGAGGTCAAAACAAAAGCTCGCAGAAGAAGCCCTTCTTCCCAAGCCTGGCCTTAAGAAGCCAGGCCACCCTTTAGGTTGAACTTCCCTACTGTACATTCTGTACATCCAGTTCATTCTGTTTCAGAAGGTGTCACCACAGGAGGCTGAGTCTGGACATAGAGTACTGGCTCAAAGACTCTCTCCAACACCCTATCAGGAGAAGAGCAGAAGTCTAAGAATTAGACACATAAGCACATAGGGTTTTATGAGGTTGAACCAAATTTAAGGGTTATTGACAACACACGGGTGCACAAACTTGTATGCAGACAGTACATTCATACACATACAGAAATAAATAAAAAAATAATAACTCCTGCTAGGAGTGGTGGCGCATGCCTTTGATCCTGGCACTGGTCTACAGAGTGAGTTCGGGTGCACAAACTTGCATGCAGACAGTACATTCATACACATACAGAAATAAATAAAAATATAATAATAATTCCTGCCAGGAGTGGTGGCGCATGCCTTTGATCCTAGCACTGATCTACAGAGTTCCAGGACAGCTGGGGTTATAGGGAGACCCTGTCTCTAAAAGGCCAAATAATAATAATAATAATAATAATAATAATAATACTTTCCTCTTTTCAGTGGGAGAAAACATTTTTGATGTGACTTACAACACATATTTGAGTTTGAGATCAAGTAATCTTGAGCATATGGCCAGAAAGCAACAGAACTGGAATTTTCAATTCATCTTCAATTTTTAGGGATCACATGGTTGCTGGTATGGCATTATTCAAAGTAAGATAATTAAGTTAGCAAAATTTGAAAGTTATATATCCATTTGCTCCTCTCTTCACAGGGTCAAAGAAGAAAAAGAGAAAGAAAGAAGGAAAGAATAGGTGTGATTGTTCCCGGTGGGAGAAAGGACAGCCTGTAAATCAAGGACCAGCAGGCAGGATTAAAATCATCAGAAACAAAAAGCCTGGCTTGGTGGCACAAGCCTTTCATCCCAGCACTCGGGAAGCAGAGGCAGGCAGATCTCTGTGAGTTCAAGGCCCGCCTGGTCTACAGCGCGAGTTCCAGGACAGCTGGGGCTACAGGGAGACCCTGTCTCAAAAAGACAAAAAAAGAAAAAAAAAATCAGGAACTAAGAGGAATATCTAATACTCAGAAAAAAAGAGTAGTCCATTAATAAATCATTTCAAAAGGCAATGGAGGATGGACAGGCTTCCAGGGGAGTAACAGGAGGGAGGAAACAAGAAGCAAGCTGCACAGGGTCCTCTTGGAGCCCAGTAGTGGCCACAGAATCAGGCTCTTGACCTTGCCTGTAAAAAGGCATGAGCTGATCATCACCATGGAAGGGCATTGCACCTGCAGGACTTTGAGGGTAAGCTGTCTCACGGGATTAGGCACATCACAAGTGTGCTGGAGCAACCTCATTACAGACATAGGTGCTGGTTAACACTGAATGACTTTAAGGGTCTAAGCCCTGCATTTCAAAGGAGTAACTTACTAACCTATTGCTGGAAACCTGTGACTCTGCAATTAGAGATGTATTTATTTCATCATTTTCATTTTTCTCTGTTGAAGTAAAGATTCCTCTAGGCAAAAGACACAAACTATTACCAGGCATCAACTGTCATTGAAAATGTGTACTCTTTGGGGATCTCCCAAGACCACCTGAAGCACAGGCAAAGAGAAACCCATATGCCAGGGACATGAAGAAGAGACAACATGGGAAAGGTGCAGGATAATTCCACACCAAGCCCTACCAACCCTGTGGAAGATTCCTACAGTGGGACCTCCCTGGGGATGGCCCAGGACACATATATTAGAAGTACAATTATGAACACACTTAAAGAAGTACAAGATTATAAAGAGAAAATCAAAGAATTAAGAAAAGAGAATGAAAAACTCAAGAAAGACCTAGAGAGAGAGAGAATGACAAACTCTGGAAGGAAGTAGAAACACTGAAAAGATCCCATGCTGAAAAAGATAAGGAAACCAACCAGCCAAGCAAAGAGCCACAGGAAGAGAATGAGAAGCTCCAAAAGGAAGTGGAAATACTAAAGAAATCAGAAGAGGAAATGAAAAAGGAAATCAAACACTCATCCAATCAAGAGGAAAGGAATGGAAAAAGCATCAGAAGCAGAATGGAGGAAGCAGAACATAGAATATCAGACCTGGAAGATAACACAGAACAACTAAAAACCTCAAGGAAAGATTATGAAAAATTTAAAAATACACAAAAGTGGAACAACCAGGAACTGTGGGACACTATGAAAAGATCAAACCTCCACATCATAGGAATAGAGGAAGGAGAGGATAAGAGTCCCCAAAGAAGAATGGTATTGATCAGTATTCAACAGAAAATAGATGAAAACTTCCCCCAAACTAAAAAAATAGACAAAACCAAAAAAAATACAAATACAAGAAGCGCAAGAAACTCCAAACAGACAGAATCGAAAAAGAAACTCCATCCCCATGCATGCACATGAACATTAAAAAAAAATTAAAATGCTAGAGCCAAACAAAACCAAAAAAAAAACAAAGTCTTAAGACCTAAGAGAAAACACATGTAACCTATAGGGGAAACCAATCAGAGTTACAACTGACTTATCGCCGAAACTATGAAAGCAGAAAAACTGGAGCAAAGCATTCCCAGTTTTAAAAGACAATAGATGCCAAACCAGGTTACTATAAAACCCAGCAAAGAAGTGGTTTGGAATTAGAGTTTGAAAGGAGAGAAGAAAAATACTTCCAATGACATAAACAGATGAAAGAATATCATGTCGAGAAAACCAAACCCTTCACTCCCCAAGAGAATATATAGTTGAAGTGACAAAGGAAAGAAGAAAAAAGGAGCCCAACCAACCCCCCAGGCACCTAGAAAAGAGAAGTCAATAAAAAGCATAACTGACAGAAAGGTAGAAAAACCTACAAAAAAACGCAGATCGACAAAAACCACAAAATGAATAAGGTGAAAAGGAAGCAACACAAACCTATCAGTCCATAAGCCTTAAATATTATGGACTAAGATCATCACCATGGAAGGGCATTGCACCTGCAGGACTTTGAGGGTAAGCTGTCTCACGGGATTAGGCACATCACAAGTGTGCTGGAGCAACCTCATTACAGACATAGGTGCTGGTTAACACTGAATGACTTTAAGGGTCTAAGCCCTGCATTTCAAAGGAGTAACTTACTAACCTATTGCTGGAAACGGTAACTCTGCAAGTAGAGATTTATTTATTTCATGCATTAATTCATTTTTCGCTGTTGAAGTAAAAGAATTCCCTTTAGGCAAAAGACACAAACTAATTACCAGGCATCAACTGTCCATTGAAAATGTGTACTCTTTGGGGATCCCTCCGCAAGACAATCCGAAGCAGCAGCCAAGATGAAAACCCATAATGCCAGTGACATGAAAGAAAGATACAACTGAAAAGATGCAGGATACTTCCACCCAGCCCTACCACCCTTGAGAGATTCCTACATGGGACTCCCCGGGGATGGCCAGGACACATAATATTTAGAAGTAACATTATAGACCTTAAGCAGACTTAAGTACAATTAAAAAAGAGAACCACAGAAGAAATTAGAAAACGAAGAATGAAAAACTCAAGAAGGACCTAGAAGAGAGAAATGACAAACTCTGGAAGGAAGTAGAACACTAAAAGATCCCCATGCTGAAAAGATGAAGGAACCACCACCAAGGCAATCAAGGAGCCTACAGGAAGAGAATGAGAAGCTCCAAAAGGAAGTGGAAATACTTAAGGAAAATCAGAAGGAAGGAATAAAAAAGGAAATCAACACTCCATCCCAATCAAGAGAAAGGAATGGAAAAAGCCTCAGAAGCAAATGGAGGAAGCAAGAACATAGGAATATCAGACCTGGAAGATAACACAGAACAACTAAAAAAACCGCAAGGAAAGATTATGAAAATTTTAAAAATCACAAAAGTGGAAACAACCAGGAAACTGGGACACTAGTGAAAAGACAAACCTACCAAATATAGGCAATAGAGGAAGGAAAGAATCCAGGAGAATGGTATTGATCAGCTTTTCCAACAGAAGAATAGGATGAAACTCACCACAACTAAAAAATAGACAAAACCAAACAAATAAAGAATCACATAGAACTCCAAACAGACAAGATAGAAATAGAAACCAGCAAAAAAAACACATGAATTAAAATAGAAAATCAAAACAAAAACAAAAGTCTTAAGCCACTAAGAGAAAAACAAGTTGACCTATAGGGGGAAACCATCAGATTACAACTGACTTCTCAGTGGCAAACTAAGTGAAGGCAGAAAACTTGGAGCAAAGCATTCCCAGGTAAAGACAATAGATGCCAAACCACGTTACTGAATACCGCAGACAAAGAGGGGGCGCAAAAATGTTGAGATTAGAGTTGAAGGAGAAGAGAAAAATATCTCATGACATAAACAATGAATGAAAGAATACATGTCAGAAAACCAACCCTTCAGAGAATAGTTGAAGTGATTCAAAGGAAAGAAAAAAGGAGCAAACAACCCAGGCACCCTAGAAAGAGAAGTCAATAAAAAGCATGACTAACAGAAGTAGAAACCTAAACCAAAACACAAATGAAGGTGAAAAGGAAGCAACACAAACCTAGTCACCCCCCATAACCTAAATATTAATGGTACTAAATCCCCAATAAAAAGACTATAGACTTTGGGAGAGGATTAGGGAAACAGAACTCATCTATATGCTGTCAATACAAGAAACCATTACCTTCAAGGACAAGCACTACTTAAAGTGAAAAGGATGGAAAAAAATATTCCAAGCAAGGGTACCAAAAAGAAAGCAGGTTGGCTATTTTAATATCACGACAAAATAGACTATCAAAGTAAAAGAAATTAGAAAGACCAAGAAGCCATTACATTTTTGAATAAAAGAAACAATTCACCAAGAGATTTCACAGTTGGTGGGAATATATATGCACACAAACTCTGATGCACCAAACTTTATAAAGACAATTCCTCCAGTGACACACAAGGCCAGATTAACACCCAGTACCCATCTAGGGTGACTTCAGTACCCCACTGAAACACTTTGGAACGGCCAACAGGACAAAGAATAAAACAGAGAGACATCTGGACTGAACATATGATACACCAAATCGACTGCACAGACATCTAACCGATATTCCACCCACAAACCCAGAGAATACACTTTCTACTCAGCAGCTCCATGGAAATTATCCAAAATCACCACATACCAATACTGGTGACACAGGAGATAACCTACAAAATACAAAAAGATTTGAAAGTAATTTCATTACGTCATTCCCTCTATCAGACCACAGTTGCAATAAATCTCATATTCAACACCAAATAAGCCCGTTATTAGCTACAATAACATATGGAGGACTAAACAACACTCTCCTTGATAATGATTGGAAAAATCAAGGAAGAGATAAGAAACCGAATAGGAGAAAATCGCCGTGTGGGTTTAAGAGGCACCGACATAGTGCTCTTAACAGAGGAGCTGGGTTTGTCTCCCAGCACCCACATGTGATTAGCCATAACTGTTCTGAAACTCCCATTCCAGGAGGACTCAACGTTCCAGGGGGTTCCAACACCATCTTCTAAACGCCGTGGCATGCAGGACACGGGTGCAAAACCTAGCATGGCATACAGACAACATTCCTACACATTAACAGAATAATAAAATTTAAAAAAAAATAAATGATTAAAAAAAAGTACATTTAAAAAAAAAGAAAGAAAGAAAAGCATCCCGGAACGGAATGAACAAAGGATAAACATCAACAACAAAACCTATGGGATTTTTTAAACAAGCGTCCTAAGAGGTAAGTTTATAGCCCTGGGGTACCTACATTAAGAAAAACAGAAAGAGCAAAAGTGAAAAAACTACATGCAGAGCTCAAAAGCACTGAGAGCAACAACATCAACCCTAAATGCAACAGACAGAAAAATAACAAAAAGGCAGAGCAAGAAACCATGAAATAGAAACAAATAAACAATACAAAAAAAAAAGCACTGAATCCAAAAGTTTGGATTCTTTTGAGAATACAAGATACAGACTTCTAGTCCAGTTAATCAAAATAAAGAAGGAAAAACTCCAATCAATACAATCCATGAGGAAAGGGAAAATATCACAACAAAAAAAATAGCCAGGAAAAATCACAATGGAATACTTAAAAAACCTATACTCTACCAAGTGTTGAAAACCTAGAGAAATGGATGATATCGGAAATCCTGGGAATCACCAAGCTCAACCAAGAAGAAGATTGACAGCTTAAAACAGACCCATAATTATGAGGAAATTGAAGAGGTAATAATAAACCTCTCAACTAAAAATGCCCAGGCCCACAACAGTTTCAATGGCAAGAATTCTAATGAAACAGTTCAAAAAGACTTATCAACCATCCTTACTCAAATTGTTTAGAAGGATACATCAGAGGGAATTCTCCCAAATTCCTTATAGGAAGCCAGCATCACAACTCTAGTTACCCTAAAACCAGGCAAGAAGATACAACCAAAAAGGAGAACTATAGACCAATCTCACTAATGAACACTGATGCCAAAATTCTTAAACAGGATACTGGCAAATCGCATACAGACCACATCAAGAGAAAGATCATCCATAATGACCAAGTAGGATTTATACCATAAATACAGGGATGGTTCGCCATATGAAAGTCAGTAAATATCATCAAGCAGATAAATGGACTAAAAAGACAAAAACCACACCATCACTCAGTGGATGCTGAAAAAGCCTTTGACAAAATCAGCATCCCTCATGCTTAAAGTCCTAGAGGGAATTGGATTGGAGGATCATTCCTCAATGTAAGCAAGAGCTATAAAAAAAAACAAGGAACCTACAGCCAATATCACCTAAATGGGGAAATGACAACATTCCCTTTAAATGTAGGAACTCGGCAATGCTGCCCCCTGTCACCACTCTCTTCACTAATAGTGCTTGAAAACACTTGCTAGTAAAGGATAGAAAAAGCAATAAGCAGAAAAGGAAATTAAGGAGTACTAATTGAAAAAGAGGAAGTGAAGCTATCCCTTTTGGCTGATGATATGGTTGTTTACTGAAGGGATGCTAAAACGTCCACCAAAACTCCTAGAAATGTTAAGAGCTTTCAGTAAAGTGGCATGATTACAAAATTAACCTAGAAAGAAATATAAAAGTACTCTGTTTACACAAACAACAAGCAACTGAAGAAGGAATTCAAGGAGACCTCCCACTCACAATGCCTCAAAAGCAATAAAATACCTAGGAACAACCTAACTGAAGACATCAAAGATCTCTAAAGCAAAAATTTAAAACGCATTGAAGAAAGAAATTGAAAAAGACAATCAAAAGATGGGAAAAAAACCTCCCATGCGCATGGATTGGGAAAATTAATATAGTAAAATGTCCATTCTAACCGCAACTCTTGTGTATAAGAATCTAATGCAATCCCCAAATTAAATCCCAAAAGTTTTCTTCTTCACGGCTTGGGAAAAAAAGGGGCTTAATTTCATTTGGAAAAACAAAAAGACCCAAATAGCAAAAAACAACCCTGAGTGAAAAGAGCATAACAGGGAGTATCTCCGTATACCATCTTCAGAATTCAAACTGTACTACAGGGCTACAGTCATAAAAACCTTTGTACTGGCACAAAAAATGGACCAGTTGACAGGGAACAAAACTGAAGATTCAAACCTGAGCACTACAATTTCATCAGCCATCTCATTTTTGACAAGGGGGCAAGAAGACACCATGGAGGAAAGACCAGCATCTTCAGCAAGTGGTTGTGGCAAAACTGGTCACCATTTTTGTAGAAGAATGAAATTGAACCCCTACCCCTCGCCCGGTACAAAAATCAAAACTCCACTGGATTTCAAATACCTCAACATGAAACCGCCAACTCTGAAGGGCGATAGACGAAAAAGTTGGCAGCAGACACAAGACTAGGTGTAGGAAAAGACTTCCTAAATCACAAGCAGCGCGCAAGAATTAAGTTTGTCAATTGACAAATGGGACATCCTTTAAACCAAAGCATCTGTACATCAAAGAGAACAATCAGGAAGTGAAGAGAATCCACAGAGTGGGAAGAAAACCTTCATCACCTCAGAATCATCGGACAAAGCATTGATTTCCAGAATATATAAACATAGTCCAAAAACGAAAAGAAAGGAAACAAATGACCCACTCATATATAGGAGCAAAGAGCTGAACAGAGACTTCCACAAGTGAGGAAATAGAAATAGAGATGGCTGAAAAACACTTAAGAAGTGTTCAACTAACTAATCATTAAGGAAATGCAAATCAAAAACCACTTTCAGATATCCCCTTACTTACTCCAATAAGATGGCTAGGATCAAGAAAACAAATGATATACAAAGTGCTGGAGAGGTTTGAGGGAAAGAGGAACACTCCAGCGACGACTGCGGGTGGAAATGTAATTCATAAAGTCACTATGGAAATCAGTATGGAGAAACCTTAAAAAACTCAAAACGAACCTACCACATGACCCAGACATACCACTCCTGGGTATGTCCCACAAGACTCATCTTACCACAGAGATACATGCAACAGCCATGTTTATTCAGCTCTCTTCACAACAGCAAGAGTTGGAACTAACCCAAGTGCCTTTCAACTGATGAGTGATAGAGAAAATATGGTACAATCTACAATGGAGTTTCTATGCAGCGGTAATAACAGATGACATCATGAGCTTTAGAGGTAAATGGCGGGAGCTAAAAGATATCATGCCAAGTGAAACTATTTTTTAAAAAATAAAAAAAAAAAACAAATGACAATGGTATCACCTCTGTGGGATGCTAGCACCAATTACTAGTGTATGGCAAACTGAGCATGTTAATGTGATCTGAAAACAACTGAAACAACTGTGCTCTTATATGTGAATCCCTTAAAATACCTTAAAAAAAAAAAAAATTTTTAAAAAGAAGGAAAATACAAACATACAAAATAAAATGTGTAGTCTTGAGCAGGCAGGGTGGGGCGTGCCTCAATCCGCATAGTACGTGGGAGGCAGAGGCAGTCGGTTCTTTGTGAGTTCAAGTCATCCTGGTCTTACAGAGTGAGTCCAGGACAGCGGGGGCTACAGGAGAAACCCTGTTCTCGNATTCCCCAATAAAAAGATATAGACTGGAGAGTTGGATTAGGAGAACAGAACTCATCTATATGCTGTCATACAAGAAACACTAGTACCTTCAAGGACAAGCACTACTTAAAGTGGAAAGGACTGGAAAAAATATTCCAAGCCAAGGTACCAAAAAGAAAGCGGTGTTGGCTATTTTAATATCATCGACAAAATAACTCAAAGTAAAAGAAATTAGAAGACGACAAGAAGCCATTACATTTTAATAAAAAAACAATTCACCAAGAATTTCACAGTTGTGGAATATATTATGCAACAAACTCTGATGCACCAAACCTTTATAAAGACAATTCCTCCAGGTACAACAAGGCACAGATAACACCCCAGTAACACTGCATCATGGGGACTTCAGTACCCCACTGAACACGTTTGGAAGGCCAACAGGACAAAGAATAAAACAGAGAGACATCTGGACTGAACGATATATGATACACAAATGAGATCACAGACATCTTACCGATATTGCCACCCAAAACACCAGAGAATACAACTTTCTAACTCAGCACTTATGGAAAATTATCCAAAAATCACCACATACCAATACTGGACACAGGAGAAACCTACAAAATACAAAAAATTTGACAAATTATTACAATTATCACGCATTCTATCAGACCACAGTGCAATAAATCTCATATTCAACAACCAAATAAGCCCGTTAGTACATAACATATGGAGACATAACACACTCTCTTGATAATGATGGAATCAAGGAAGAAAAGAAAAGAATAGGAGAGAAATCGCCTGTGTGGTTTAAAGAGCACCCGACATGCTCTTACAGAGGAGCTGGGTTTTGATGCCCCAGCACCCACATGTTTGCCAGTAACTGTTCTGAAACTCCATTCCAGGAGAGACTCAGTTCCAGGGGGTCCCAACACCATCTTCTAAACTCCGTGGCATTGGCAGGACACGGGTGCAAAACCTAGCATGCAAAGACAGAACATTCTACACTTACAGAATAATAAATTTAAAAAAAAATAAAATGATTTAAAAAAAATAACATTTAAAAAAAAAAGAAAGAAAGAAAAGCTTCCTCGGAAGAGAATGACAAAGATAAGAACTCACACCAACAAAACCTATGGGATTTTTTTAAACAAGTCCTAAGTAGGTAAGTTTATAGCCCTGGGCTACCTACATTCAGAAGAAAACAGAAAGGCACAAGTGAAAAATCTAACACTGCAGGCTACAAAGCACTTGAGAGCAACAACAATCAACCCTAAATGCAACAGACAGAAAAATAACAAAAAAAGGCAGAGCAGAAACCATGAAATAAAACAAATAAAACAATACAAAAAAAAAAATCAAAAAAAAAAAAAAAAAAAAAAAAAAAAAAAAGGAAATGAAATGTATGCAGGGCGTGATGACACACGCCTTTAATTCTAACACTCGGGAAGCAGAGGCAGGCGGATCTTTGTGAGTTCGAGGCCAGCCTGGTCTACAGAGCAAGTTCCAAGACAGCTGGGGCTATAGGGAAACCCTGTCTCGAAAATACCAAAAGGGAAAAAAAAAGGAAATGTGTACTCTAAAACACTTTACAAAAGGTGCTTTGTCAATGATATAGGTCAATGGATTTTGAGCTCCAGAATGCCCAGAGTAGACTCCAATAAGTAAAAAGAAAGAAAAAAAGCTTAAGATACTTAAACATGCCACTATGCTTGGCCATGCATCATCTGATATTGAAGTCTCATGTTTAATGGGCAAACAAATCCCAAACACAGCTGCCTGGTCCCATAACTGTACCAAATGGATAAAGTTCTGTGAGCTCATCTTCTAAAAGCAATTATGAAGCAAAAACGATAAGCCAGGGTTGGTGAGGTGGCTCGGGGGGGGGGGGCAAATACCCATCACCAAGCTGACAACCTGAATGGATCTCAGGACCACATGATGGAAGGAGAAAGCCAACTCGTCCAACTTGTCCTCAGACCTTCACATGTGCACCTCGGCATACACATACACAAAGTAACAGTAATAGATAGATAAGAATAACAAGCTATTTATTATTAGAACTGAAAAATGGGCAACCTGAGAATCACAATATTTTTCCAGCTTCTTTAAATCTCCCAAAAGAAAGTAAAATCATAATCATCTATAAAAGTACATTTCAGCCAGGCATGGTGGCATATAAAATAAAAATAATAAATAAAAATTTTTAAAATTAAAGGCTATATTTCAGATTGAGGGGATAGCTTGGATGGTAAAGTGCTTTCTGTACAAGCATTGTGATCTGTGTTCAGATCTCTAGCACCAATTAAAAATCTAGGCATGGGAGCATGACCCTTCCCCTGCTGGGAAGTCAAAGGCAGGAAAATCTAGGAGATCCTTACCAGTCAGTGAGCTCCAGTTTCAGTGAGAGATCATGTCTCAAAAAACCAAGACTGGTCTACAGAGTGAGTTCCAGGATACCCGGAACTACAGGGAGACCCTCTCTCAAAAAGAACAATAACAACAACAACAAAGAGAGCACTAGATAAGACACCCAATGTTGACCTCTGTCCCACACATATATACACACATGTACACACATATGCATATACCACACACAAAGACAGAGACAGAGACAGAGACAGAGAGAATGAGAAAGAGAGAAGTTTCCCTGAATTAATGCTATTACACTGAATGGCTGAAGAATGAACGATTTGATCTATTGATGCTTGCATCTCCCTCCACACAAACTGCAAGGCTAGGTGGAAACCACTACTTTTGCTTGTATAGCGAGTCAGCCTTCTGAGGCTGGATTCGGTTCACTTTCTTCTCCCAAGTCTCGATGGCAGAAGGATACTGCCTGTTTGTCTGCTCAGCTCAGATGCTCCTGTTCTCCAAGCCTTCGGTCGCCTTCCCTGTTCTTATTCTTCAAATCTCCATTACTAGGCCATCACCACCAGCCCCATCCTGTCCACTCTCCTCACTGCCTCTCCAACCAGCTCCTCTCCAGACGTACAGACTCCCAGGCCTCTTGAACATCTCACTCTGCTGATGAAGGATGCTCTCTTTTTCTCCCTTCTCACCAGCTAATTGTTCATTCTTCAACTGACTCAATATTTGTCACATAATAGCTGGCACTCATTAACCCTATGGAGTTTTTGTCATATAATAAGAAAAGGACAACTCTGATGTTTCCTAGTAGGAGGAGAGAGAGCTTTATATTGATTTCTGTAAAGCATGGTTCATCATCAAGCCACATCAAACAAAATTCCTAAATTAATACTCCTTACTATGTGGGTTTATCCAACCTAAACATTCATAAAATTCATACTCAAAAACACTTAGAAAACATTTATTAAGAAATTATTTTTCTGTATTTTATTTTAATATCTAACAGAAAATACTGATGTGACCCAAATGTGAAACCAAATAAATGAATATCAAGAAGTCTTAACACATGACCAAGCAGGCTGGCTAGCCCAGCTGTCAATCATAAAGCCCTGGTCCAAAGAGCTACAGTTAAGTCTGACCATCTTAACTTCCTGCAACATCAACACTTATATTCATTCAGTCTGTGTGAGAGAGCAAAAGGAGTTAAAAACTGAATGAAAGAAAGGGAGAGTTCTCCTGAGACCAGCTGAAGCAGAGGTACTGGGACACAGGCTAAAGAGTCACACCCACAAACTGGGAATATGAAGGTATCTGAAGGAGGCAAGCAAAGCAAGCCTTCAACACAGTGAAGAGGCATTTAGGGTTCACATTGGAATACAGGCAAGGAGAAGCCCATATGCCAGGAAGATGAAGAAGAGACAACAAGGGAAAGGGGCAGGATAATCCCACACCAAGCTCTACCAACCCCATGGAAGATTCCTACAGTGGGATCCCTCTGGGGGTGCCCCAGGACACAGATATCAGAAACACAATTGAGAAGATATTTAAAGAACTACAAGATTATAAAGAGCAAATCAAAGAACTAAGAAAAGAGAATGAAGAACTCAAGAAGGACCTAGAGAGAGAGAGAATGAAAACTCCGTAAGGAAGTAGAAACACTGAAAAGATACCATGCTGAAAAAGATAAGGAAACCAAAAAGCCAAGCAAAGAGCTACGGGAAGAGATTGAGAAGCTCCAAAAAGAAGTAGAAATACTAAAAAAATCAGAAGAGGAAATGAAAAAGGAAATCAAACACTCATCCAATCAAGAGGAAAGGAATGGAAAAAGCATCAGAAGCAGAATGGAGGAAGCAGAACAAAGAATATCAGACCTGGAAGATAACACAGAACAACTAAAAACCTCAAGGAAAGATTATGAAAAATTTAAAAATACACAAAAAGTGGAACAACCAGGAGCTGTGGGGACACTTGAAAAAGATCAAACTCCACCACATAGGATAGAAGAAGGAGAAAATCACCAGGATAAATGCGTATTGATCAGATTGTCAACAATAATAATAAAATCTTTAAAAAAAAATTCCCCAAACTAAAAAAAAGACAACCAATACAAATCAAGAAGGACATAGATCTCCAAACAGACAAGATCAGAAAAAAACTCTCCACGCCACATCATAGCAAATGCTACACACCCAAAACAAAGACAAAATCCTTAAAGCCACAAGAAAAACAAACAAGTGACCTATATGGGGAAACCTATCAAAAATACAAACTGACTTCTCAACAGCAAACGCTTAAGCAAGAAGAAACTGGGAGCAAAGCATTCCCAGTGTTAAGGACATAGATGCCAAACCCAGGTTACTATAGCCCAGAAAAAAAAAAAAAAAATCAAATATTTTAAAAGAAAAAGCCTTCCATGACATAAACAAGTTTTGAAAAAATACATGTCCAGAAAACCCAACTCTTCATAACATATTGAAACAATCAAGGACAGAGAAAGGCATACCCATGCACAGAAAGAGGAACTACCCACATCAGAAGAGAAATATGAACAAAGCAAAGTAGAAACTAAACAAACTCTCAAATGGATATAGGCAAAGGAAACAAACACAAACCTATCAGTCATACCTTAAATCATTAATTGGGGACTAATTCCCCAATCAAAAATATAGACTGGGAGATTGTTTAGGAAACAGAATCCATATACATGTCTACAAGAAACATATCTTACTTTCAAGGATAGGCACCCACCTTAATAGTGAAAGGATGAAAACATGGTATGATCCAAGCAAATGGTACCAAAAAGAAAGCCAGGTGTTGCTTTTTTTTTAAGATCAGACAAAATAGACTGTCAAGTAAAAGAAATCAGAGAGACAAGAAGGCCATTACTTTTTATCAAAGGAACAAGTCACCAAGAAGATTTCGCACAATTATGAATATATATACTCCAAACATCTGGTGCACATAACTTATATAAGACAACTCCGCAGGACTACAAGTCACAATTAACCCAGACACTCATAGTAAGGATATCTAATCCCATGATGTCCAATTGAGAAGGTCAAACAGACAAGCGAAAAAAGAGAGACATCTTAACTGACGATGATGATACACCAAATGGACCTCATAGACCTCTAAAAAATTTCCCAGAGAATACACTTTCTAACACCAGAGAAAACTTTCCTAATCAGACACCCCACAGAACATTCTCCACAATACGACCACATACTGGGCACACAGAAGAAAACCTCACAAATACAAAAGATTGAAAATCATCTTCATGCTTCTATCAACCACAGTGCAATAATCACAACAGTCAACACCGAATAATGCCCTATTATCTATAAGAACACATGGAGACTAAACACACACCTGAATAATGAATGGGTCAAGGAAGAGTAAAAGAATACATGAAAGCATTCCTGGACATAAATAACAATGTTACAATGCAACACAACAAAACCTATGGGGATATCTAACAAACAGTCCTAGAGGGAAGTTTATAAGCCCTGGGTGCCTACATTAGAAAAACAGAAAGAGCGGCAAGTGAATGATCTACACACTACCACTAAAAGCACAATGGAGGCAGACAACAGATGAACCCTAAACACACCAACAGACAGGAAGAAATAGCACAAAATCAGAGCAGAATCAATGAAATAGAAACAAATAACACAATACAACCGCAAATCAAAAAAAAAAAAAGTGGTTCTTTGAAAGGAATAAAACTAGCAGGACCCCCTAGCCCATTTAACCAGAAAGAAAGAAGGAACACTCCAAATCAATACAATCCATGAATGAAAAGGGAAATATCACACAGACAAGGAAAAAGATCCAGAAAAACCATAAGAGAATACATTCAAAAAACCTATACTTTACCAGTTTGACAACCTAGAAAAAATGGATGATATCTGAAATTTCCTGGGAAATCACCAAAGCTCAACCAATGAAGAAGTCGACAGCTTAAACTAGACCCATAGTTACATGAAGGAAATTGAAGATGCAAATGAAGAAACTCCCAACTAAAAAACAAGCCTAGGCCCAGACCAGTTTCATGCTAAGAATTACTATAAAACATTCAAAAAGACTTACACAATTATTACTATAGTTATAATTACTGTTTAAAGATACAATCAGAGGGAATCCCCTTCTCCCAATTTTTCACCCCCTTCTTGAAGGCCAGCGTCATCTTTAATACCCAAACGGCAAAAGATAAAACCAAAAAGAGAATTATAGGATATATCCCTAATGAACACAGTATGCCAAAAATTCTAAACAGGATACTGGCAAAATTCACCTTACAGACCAACATCAAGAGATCCATCCAGAATGACCAAGTAGGATTCATACAGAGAGCAGGGATGTTAACATACGAAATCAATAAACATAAACACAAACACATAAAAGTGAATGAAAGGACAAAAAACCACACCATCATCTCAATGATGCTGAAAAAGGCCTTTGACACAAATCCAGCATCCCTTCTATGCTTAAAGTCCTAGAAGGAAATTGATTGGAGGGATCATCCTCAATGTTAATCAAAGCCATTACAGGAAACCCACAGCCAATATCATCCTAAAGGGGAAATGACAGAAACAGTCCCTTAAAGGTAGGAACACTCGGCAGGCTGCCCCCTGTCACCAATCCTCTTCAATATAGTGCTTTGAAGCACTTGCTAGGAACAATAAGCAAGAAAAGGGAAATTAAAAGGAGTACTAATTGGGAAAAAAGAAGTCAAAGCTATCCCTATTTCTGCTGATTATGATTGTTTAACTTAAGGTGCTAAAAACCCACCAAAAACTCCTAAGAAATCGATTAAACACTTTCAACAAAGTGGCAGGGATCTAAAATTAAACATAAAAAAACAATGTACCTTTCTTTACACCAAGAAAGCAACTGGAGAAAGAAGTCAAAGAGACCTTCCCACTCAACACAGCCTCAAACATAATAAAGTACCTAGGAACACCTAACAAGACACCAAAGATGCTCTACAACAAACAAAATTTTAAACTTTAAAGAAAGAAATTGAAGAAGACACCAGAAGATGGAAAAACCTTCCCATGCTCATGTATTGGTGGGAAAATTAACATTGTAAAATGTCCATTTTACGAAACTCTTGATATAGATTAACACAATTCCTATTAAAATCCCAAAGAGTTTCCTTCTCCACAGGCTTGGGAAAAAAGAAGTCCTTAAATTCATTTGGAAAATGAAAGGAACCTGACTAGCCAAAACAATCCTGAGCAAAAAGAGCTGACAGGAGGGATCTCTTACCAGACTACAAGCTACTACAGGGATAGTCATTAAAAACAAGCTGATACTGGCGCACAAAAACAGACTGTTTGACAAATGAAACAAACTCGAAGATCCAACCTGAGCACTACCAATTTCAGCCATCTCATAATTGACAAGGGAGCCAAGAAGACACAATGAAGGAAAGATAGCATCTTCAGCAATGGTGTTGGCCAAACTGGATCACCACTTGTAGAAGAAGGAAAATTAAACCCCTACCTCTCACCCTGTAAACAAAAGTCAACTCCAGATGGAATCAAATAACGTCAACGTGATCACCCCAAACTCTGAAGGTGATAGAGAAATAAGTTGGCAGCAGACTCAAGACATAGGGCCATAGGAAAGACTTCCTAAATCCAGACAGCAGTGCGCAAGAATTAAGGTGCAAAATAATTGACAAAATGGGGACCTCATTAACTCAAAAGCTTCTGTACATCAAAAGAAACAATCAAGGAGTGAAGAGAAATCCACAATGGGAGGAAAACCTTCACCGCGAAACAGGTTGACAAAGCATTGATTTCAGAATATATAAACACCTACTCAATAAAACAAAGAAGGACAACAGAAAATAAATGCTATATGCTACTTAATCTTAAACGCAAAAGTGGATATTCTTTATAATATGCACCTCTATAAATATTAATATCTTCCATGAGTTTTTACTGCTTAATAAAATAATCTTTTTCAAAGTCAAGAAAAGATATTACTAAAACTATGTGGAGAAAATATACAAACACCAAGTAAAAATTTCACAGCCAAGATTTTTCCAAAAGTCCCAAATTCAAATATTCTCCCCCAGAGACCCTATAAATTTCTTCTTTTTCCCCCGTTTATTTTCATTTTAGGTTGAGAGAACATTCTCCCCTTTTACTCTGTATGCTTATATTTCTATTTTTTTTGCTGCAAAGTACATGGCCTATTCTGTATTAGTGAAGTAAGGAATATACTCTGGGGCTGGAAAGATGCTTATGGTTGCGGGTATAATAGTCTGCACTTGCAGAGGACCTAGGTTGATCCCAAACCAGCACTCACATGGTGGGTCTAACATCAATCTGTAGCTCCAGTTCCATGGGATCTAATGTCTCTTCTAGCCTCTGCAGGCAATTGACATTACATGTGGTCCATATACATACATTCAGGCAATCCTTATTCACATAAAATAAAACATAATAAATATTTTTAAAAAGGAACATCTGTCGAAAATTTAAATTCTCTGCTGCATGCTTGACACTTCTCTTCATTTGTGTAAGCTGGATGTTGAGTGCAGTCTTTGTTAATGGTAAACACACCCCATACTTTTTAAATCCAGGGGTTTTTTTTCAAGTTTTTAATAAAAGCAGGTATTCAGAGTTGAATCTGCCATGACTGCTTAGAAATCTCAAAGCAAATAGTTACCAAAATGTCTCTAGGTATGTTACCAACATTTTGGTTTTCACACTGACAATATGGTTAACCTCTTAGCAACCCTGCATATTAAGATAACAGTGCTGGCATAGGTGGGTAGCGCGGCCTTGTAATCCTGGCACTTGGGAGGCAAGATGGCAGGAGGATCTTTTGGCAGTTCAAGGCCAGTCGGTCTACAGAGTGAGTTCGGACAGCTGAGCTACACAGGGAGACCTTGTCTCAAAAAAAACAAAAAAAAAAAGATAACAGAACAGGAATAAAATCAGTCCATGCAGGAAACAAAGCCACCACAGTCCTTTTGGTATAATTAGAAAAGATAACTGATTTCAATATTGTTTTATATCAAATTGCTTTAATTGGCTGTGTACATATTTATAAATAAAAACTAACATATAGAAATAAAAAAGAAAAAGAAACAACTGACCCCATTCAAAGATGGAGCAAGAGCTGAACAGCGACTTCACAAGTGAGGAATTCAGCGTGGCGTGAGAACACCTTAAGAAGTGTTCAACATCACTAATCATTAAGAAATGCCAAATCAAAACCACTTTAAGCATATCTTTACCCAATAAGACTGGCTCGGAATCGAAGAAAAAATGAACCAGTGTGGAGAGGTTGTGCGGAAAAAGGGGAAAACTCATTCACTGCTGAGTGGGAATGTGAAACTCAAAGTGCAGCCACATGGAAACATGTGGAGAAACCCTTGAAGACTAGGAATGAACCTTGCCACCCACCCAGCCATAACCACTCCTAGGCTGTACCCTCAGGAGGCTCTACCCACGCGCAGAGATACATGCACGGCCATGTTTAATTGCAGCTTCTCTCACAATAGCAAAGAGCTGGAACCAACCCCAAATGCCCCTCAACTGATGATGGATAGAGAAAAATGTGGACCTCTACACAATGGGTTTCTATGCAGCGCTAAAGGTAAAGACTGACATCACGAGCTTTGCAGAAAATGGCTGAGCTAGAGACATTAATGAGTGACAGTAACACAGTCCCAGAAAAACAAACGATGAATGGATTCATTCTCCCTCATGCTGGGTCGATGACTAGTGCATCCTGGAATACCGTATGGCGTGCTAGCCAAGTATTTGTCTTGTGCATGCCCCTTGAGCTTTTGTCCAAAGCAGTTTGGCAGGTGATGCAATTGGAAACAACACAACACAGAAAGGTACGGCATCAAAGAACTGAACTGAAACAGTGAACTCTCGGCTCCAAAAACAGTCACTCCACATGCAGAATATTGAGCAAGACTGAGGAAAGAGATGAAAAGCAAGGTTTGGCAGAATGGCTGAGCTTCGGTTGGAGTGGTGGGGGCGCGGTCTAAGATTATATATACTCTATATATATATATATTATATATCATTAATTTAAAAAAAAACAAATCAGTTATTGGGCTGGAGAGATAGCCTCGATTAAGAGCACCAACTTCTCTTGCAGAGGACTGGGGTTTGATCCCCAGCACCCACATGGTGGCTAAGAACCATCTGTAAAAAAAAAAAAACAACGAAGAAATGGAGTCTATACTCCATAGAGCCTTTAAAAAGCACTTCAAAAGCAGCCTAGCAGGATAGAATTTTCTGGAGAAACTCTATAAGGGAGGACTAACGTCCCAAAGGTTTCTTAAAGAGATGAAATAAAATTAGTCATCTTTAATTTTTGCTGTGTGTATGAATATTTTTTTCAAATCTTCCACTCAACGTTGTATCTTTGAGATTAATCCATATGATTGCATTATATTGTTCAGTTTTTAAATCTTTTTAAAGGTTAGCTTTAATTTTGTATGTGAAGGGAGGGTCTTCGAATGCAGGTGCAGATGGAAGCCTGGAGCTAGAAACAGTTGACAGGAGGTTGTGAGCCACTCAAGTTTTTTTTTTTTTTTCATTTGGGAACATAACTCAGGTGCTCTGCAAGAACAATATGCCCTCTCAACTGCTGAGCCAACTCTCCAGCCCTATACTGTTCATTTTTCAATTGATATATACCATCATAATTATATGAGTACACTTTAATAATTAGGGTTTTCTTACTGAAATTTTGTTTTTATGAATAAAACTACCATGACTGCTCTTAGATCTGTCTGATGGGACCTGCGCATACCCATTTCTGTGGACCATATACAGAGAAGGAGGTCCATTTTCACCTGATTATGTGCATGTCCCCAAAGTATACAGGTGCTCCTCTTAGCAATCTAACAATGTAGTGGACTCTCTGAACATTTCTCCTGCACAGTTCTTCCTGTCTGAGGACGGATCACATTCACTACTCCTTATGGACTCCTCTTCTTCCAAGATGCCAACTTGATTTTCTCCTTGTCTCTGCACTGGGCCTCTCCATGGCCTCCCTCATTCTTCCAGAGTCTTCCAGTCTTTATTTTTGCTTAGTCTTGTGTTGCCTTAACCTCATCAGTCATAGTCTTCAGTTTTGTACCAGGATATTCTTGAGGTGGCTGAAACACGATCAGCCAAGCCCATCTTCCCTGCTCCATATTCTCACCACGTCTCTCTCAGCCCCACTTTCATTATTGTCCCTCTCCTCTGGCCCTTGGCAAACCAGCCTCTAAATTAACCAAAATCCTGTGTGGCATTGTTGCGACAGACCTACAAAGAAATGGCATCTCCCAACAGAACAGTTACAACTGTGAGTTTTTGTACCTTCCATATTTGAAATATCTACCAAACCGAGAAATAGAAAATTACTTTTATGTTTCCTGTCCCAAAACAGAAGAATACACCACTTAATGGATCAGGACCTAACTTGCTTGTCTTCAAAATCCACCTGGAAAAAGAGCATTTTTCTCTTCGATATTTGGAAAGTAAGAAAACAGTTTGTAAAACATTTAAGAGCCTGCTTTGGGCTGGAGAGATGGTCTAGTGGTTAAGAGTGACTGCTCTTGCAGAGGACCCGAGTTCGATCCCCAGCACCCACATGGCAGCTGAGAACCGTCTTTAACTCCAGTTCCAGGGCAATCTGACACCCTCTTCTGACCTCCGTGGCATTGCACAACATGGGTGCACCAACCTGCATGCAGACACATACAAAAATAAATAAAAAATAAAAATAAAAAAGAGCCTGCTTTGATTCCAGCTCTTCTGCTCTCTCTTAGCTGTGTGATACCCCTCTCTAAGTCTGCTCTCTCTTAGCTGTGTGATACCCCTCTCTAAGTCTGCTCTCTCTTAGCTGTGTGATATCCCTCTCTAAGTCTGCTCTCTCTTAGCTGTGTGATACCCCTCTCTAAGTCTCACTCAGTTTCCTCATCTACAAAATAATGATAAACACTGCCATATTTCCAGTCTATTTTGAAAATTAATTGAGAATAGGAGAAATAGTACAGTGCCAGATAGGGAAATTCTCACAAGTGTGGTGGGTGCTAATTCCCTATATAGAAAACTAGATATACTGCAACTCTTCAGGTTCCCAAAGAGATTTCCTTAGAACAAGCAGTAATTTCTAATTTCTAGTTTTATTTTGCTTCATGAACCACTCAGAAGGGACAGAAAGACCATGAAGATGCCCTCAGGCTGGTTAATTTGAGGAATTTCTTTTCCCGAATCTACCTGAAAGCACCAGCCCATTTCTGTGACAGATGGCCCTCCCGGCACTGGATTTTGAGTTATTACCCACCCCCAACGAATACTGGATGAGCTTTTAAGGAGCAAGAAGCACCAAAAGGCTCCTTTAGAGACCAAGCTGCTCCCATCAGATCTCAGTCTTTCACTTGTACAACTTGCATGTGCTTTCACTCACACCAGAATGTTCTAGCTTGCAATTGGGGTTTTGTATGAAAGCATTTGCAGCCATCCTGCTCACATTCAAAGAATCCTATAAGCAGATCTAAGTAGACATTATGTCTCAAACACACATCAAGTATCTGCTCTTGAAAACTTAGGTAACTTCTGACAAAGGTGCTAATAAGAAAGCTCAAATGGCTGTGCCAAGAAATTGATAAAAAGGAGAAAATATCCTCCACATTCATGACCCCCCAATATTAATCAGTCCCCCTCTACCTCATCCCTCTTACAAAATCATGGGCAGAGCTTACCAGAACTCATACCTGCCAAATGTCAATTGTTTAATATAGGATGTATATCAATGTTTATTTTAGCTTCTGTTAGTTTTTGTATAACATCTCCTTGGAGGTAGAAGTTTGCATTTACACTAACAAATGTGATTCAGCATTTAACACAGTAGAAATATATTAGGTGTAGGGGCACAAAGCCAAGGCCCTAACCTTACCACCTACTATCATCAACCCTGCACAATGTTCTTACATTCTCTGAGTCTCAGTAGGGCACACAGTGGTACATAAAGAGGTACATAAATTATATCCATCACCACAACTCTGTTAAACAAAAACAGTCCAGTTCAGTCCCTGCTCACCTCTCTTCCTTGATGGACAGGAATTCCCAGCCATGCTGTAGAGACCACTGTGCTCCAGAGACAGCACAGCAGTAAACAGCTCAAATTCTCTTTCCTCAATCATTTCTTGTCTTCTTACAAGTAAAACAATAAAAACACAATACTAGGTCTTAAGAAAATAGGAGAAACTGAATAAATTAAAACTCCCCACAGGAGTTCCTATTGTCTGGGAACCATCCATGGCAATGCCTGTATCTTCGCCTTGAGTCAGACCCACCACCTCCAACCTAATTCTGTCCACACAGCCTCTTGGAAAGAGATTTTATGAAAAACAGAATTTAACATCATGAGGTTCTATATTCTTGTTGATAAATGTTTACAATGACCAATCGCACGTGTGTACACACACACATACACACACACACACATACACATAATCAGTGAAACCCATAGATTCTATCATCTATGATAGAAGGAGGAGCCAGATTCCTTCCTAGTGTCATGTCTCCCTTGGGGCAAGTTGTACTTCTCTGTGACTTGTTTCTAGCCAAGAGACTTTGTGAGGGCTGAAAGCAGAAGAAATAGGAACTCTCATCCTGAGTCACATAGACACTGCGGAGGGAACACAGTAGCCAACAGAAAGTAACCTTTTCTTTCTCATTTGTGCATTTAACCAGCCCTCTGGGTTACTCTTTCAGAGCCAGACAAGCACCAGGTCCAGTGCCTGCTTTCTGGAAACAGAAAATGGGTACAGTTCTATGAGATCCAGGCCAGTGCAGCGCAGCCAAGGTTCTGGTAAGCTACAAAGAAGAGGAAACAGCCCTTTCCTCTGATTCATGCAAAAATGACTTACTACCCATCCTTCTAACCATTAACAGTTCAAAGACTTTGTGCAACTGCCCTCAAGACCCACTGCACTCCCAGCATAGCCAAGGATCTCCTGCTGGGCTGGCACAGAAAGCAGATCAAAAGGGAACCTGAGGTAGTGGCCCTCTCCTAACTGTTGACAGACGGGGAAGGGAAGCCACATGAGTGTTCTCTTGTGTCAGCACTATAAAAATGTTGGGCTGACTCATGAAAGATGGGGCTGGGGAGTACAGGCAACCATTAGGAACCAGGCCTCACATGAAGCAATAACTCATGATATTATGAAAATGGTTTTATTGCATTGGATTACTCTAAACCCCCTCTGCAGAAATTACTGTTTATCAGCCTCACAAAAATTAAGCTAAAACCTCCTCAGCTTTTCTCTCTTTTAACACAATCCCTCCTTCCAGCTAGGAATTTAATAAAATGGAACACTTAGTTATTCTAGTTTGCTTGACTGTTTCAAAGCTGGAACTGTGATCTGCAGCGAGGCCTCAGAGAAGGCCATTTGATTGTGTCTCGCTATTGGCTCAGATACATCTGAAGAGCTGAGGAGCTACTTGGCGTCAAGGCCTCTTGTTATACCAGATTTGAGAGTTTCAACAGGAAAGACATCATTCAAAAGCAATCTTTTTCTGTTCCTTCAAAGTACAGCTTGGATAAGGCTTCTTCTTGAGCTAGTAACTGCCTACCACCCTCCTTGAGTAGAGGAGAGAGACCAGGTGCAATGAGAAATCATGTGTTGAGAGATATCTTACCCTCATAAGGCATCTTTTTCCTAACAACCAGGTGTGATTCTCACTAGCAGATCGAGGCAACAAGTAACATCAGATGGTGATAATTCTTTTGCACAGTGAAAACTTCCAAAACTTTCCATATTCAGACACCTGAGCCTAATATGGGTTAACATGCTAGAATCCTCAGCCAAATACAGAATCTTCATGTACATATAGACTATTCAGCCCTAACCAGGCTTAGTAAATTTAAAATCTATATTTCTATCATATCTCCAGGGCTTCTATAAACACAGCAAACCATTGGTTCATATATGCTATAGAAGCAATATTATTAACCTGATTTCCCAGGTTAAATAGCCAAATTGTCAGTATTTTCTGACAATAAGACATGGTCCCTGCTTCCTGAAAGTTCAGCATCTATGGGGACTACAGATAAGAATGATTAGTATTACAGCCGGGCATGGTGGCATATACTTTTAATCCTAGCACTTGGGAGGCAGAGTCAGGTGGATCTCTGTGAGTTCAAGGCCAGCCTGGTCTACAGAGTTCCAGGACATCCAGAGCTACAGGAAGACCCTGTCTCAAAAAAAAATACATATCAGTACACTGATTTTATAGAAGGCCATGATATATATTTATTATTTTTGAGACACTTGACCTACAAACTATTCAGTTACTAAGGAGATATTAATTTTTTACAGTACTAAATCATAATCAAGATTATGGCTCTCTACAATGTATCTGAGGAAGCCATGGAAGGACACTAGGTTTAAGTGGACAGCTGCTTGAATTTGGGTTCTGTTCCTAATTTGGTATATGCTGACACAAAGCATATAACTTCATTGAGTGTCAGTTTATTCTTCATTAAAGTGGGTCTTGTACATTTCTTATAACAGTATGAAGGTAAGGAAGNCTTCCACAATATTGCCTGCTTAAATTCAGCAGTCTGAGCAAGATTATTTTTAATTCAAGCATTTCTGACCTTGATAGGACCTTACCTAGTATATCTCCAAGCAATCACCCTCTGCAAACATCTGTATAACATGGACTCCATGCAAATGTTGTTAGTTAGGAAAGGAGATGCTTCTAAATGCTTTGTAGAAGAGGTGTTCACCACTCCCTCGCTGTGACCCCCCCTACATTTCTCAGCTCACTTTCTAAATTTAGGAAGATCACTATGACTAGTGTGTCTAGTTTGTGCCAATTAGATGTAAGCCAATAAATCCCTATGGTTCCAAATAAAAGGGAAGAAATGTGCTCCTGATGTCATAGCAAGAAGATGTAAGCAAGCTTTTAGCAAGAGCCCTTAGAAAAAGAGCTCCCTGGACAAGAGAAACTTGCATTAAGCCACTGCAAGTTTGGGATGCCTCAATAAGAAGCATAATCCAAATTGTCTTCCCTTGTCCATCCAGAAACCATCCTTTTTTCTTCTTTTGAATATGAATTTTATATTAGGCATCCAAATTTATTTTGGCTAAAGAATGGCAGGCAATGATTCAGCATAGTAAAGATTTCCTTCACGTTTTCTCAGGTAAGTGTGCTCACTTTGTTTTTTCATAATTAAAAAGTAGAATGAGATTTTCCATCTTACATGATAGTTTGGATTTTTTTTTCATTTCCTTACCCCTTTATCCTGACCTTAAACTTCGAAAGATTATTGTCTATTGGAAATAATAAGCAGCTATAGTTTCCAATATAGCCAATGATTATTTAATGGATACAGCTTTCTAGTCCAGAGTGCTGTCCTGTTACAAGAAAAACCCAATTTATACACTCCTTCTCAGCTGCACAGACATTGTGTGTGCAGACCTGACAGGCTTCTCTTTGGGGGCACTAGTGACTCACTGTTAAGTTTTCTCTCTTCAAATTAACAGAAGAATAGCAGGTTGAACCACTACCTAATGCAAATGCTGTGACTTTAAATAATATGTAAATCATAGTTAAATTATCTGTTCCAGAGTCATACTGCCTACTTATCAAAATTGTTTTTTTTTGAAGGAATGAGTTTTCATTTTTCTCTTTTAGCTGGTCTTTAAAACAATAAAAACAAGAGAAAAACAATAAATAGCTCACACCCAGAGGAGACAGTCTAATGAAATGGCTAGCTAAGAACACAGAGTAATTCTAATCTAGGATGGAAATTAATTCTGCCCCACATTTAGCCTGCCTTGTGAGGTAAAGTCCTATTGCTTCCCATGTCAGAACCCTCAGAAGATGGACCAGACCACTTGAGCTCTGCTGTCTGGGCCAGGGTTGCAGAATAAGGACAGGGAAGTTCTGCTCCGCCCATGGTTCAGGGTTCAGCCTTGGAGGGTTACCTTTACTATTCCTCTGTTTGTTTTCTCACTTTGAAATCAATAATTGGATGATTAAAAACTATGAATCCATAGAAGTAAAGACAAAAGGCAGACAGGTCTAACTATAGGAAAAACAGGAAAAAATCACAGATGTGAAATATAAGACAGAGAAAAGAAAGGAGAACCAAAGGAGAAGAGAACAGGAGGGAACATGCAGAGATGCTAGAAGGTAAGGAGATGGACGCATTGCAAAAATACACTGGCCTGTGGTCAGAGCGCTGAAGACGCAGCTGGTTCTCAACTGATGGATAATGTAAAATGAATCTTCAGTATGTTTGATTCACATTGTCATAAACGATCTAGTTGAACCTGGAAAATTTTGGACCAAATCTTGAGTTTTTCAGCTGATACCAAACAAGGAATCTCACAGAAAGGGCTATAGTCATAAAAACAGCTTGGTACTGGCACAAAAACAGACCAGTTGACCAATGGAATAAAACTGAAGATCCAAACCTGAGCACATACAATTTCAGCCACCTCATATTTCACAAGGGGTCCAAGAAGATACATTGGAGGAAAGACAGCATCTTCAACAAGTGGTGTTGGCAAAACTGGATCACCACCTGTAGAAGAATGAAATTAAACCCCTACCTCTCACCCTGTACAAAAGTCAATTCCAGATGGATCAAAGGCCTCAGCGTGAAATCCAAAACTCTGGAGGTGATAGAAGAGAAACTTGGCAGCAGACTACAAGACATAAGTGTAGGAAAAGACTTCCTAAATCAGACAGCAGCTGCACAAGAAATAAGATCGACAACTGACAAATGGGACTTCATTAAACGCAAAAGCTTCTGTACATCAAAGGAAACAATAAAGGAAGTGAAGAGAAAACCCACAGAATGGGAGGAAACCTTCACAGCAGATACATCTGACAAAGCATTAATTTCCAGAGTACACAAGCTACT
>VZQC01012382.1:105971-139333 GCA_009823505.1 Rhizomys pruinosus
CCCCCCCCCCCGCTGGATGGTGGGACCCATGAGCTGTGTGGGTTTGGGCACAACTGCTTGCAAATTGGTTTTACATGAAGGATGTTTGTACTCACAAATTATCAGTTATTGTTAAAAAATGAAAACATATCAAAACAAAACAAAAAAAGAGAGAGAGATGCAGAAAAGTTATGGCAGAATGCATGATCTGGGATGGGTAGGGGTAGGGTGGGGGGAAGGGGAAGGGAAAGGGATATATGCCTGAACTGAATTAGAAAATGATGTATGAAGTACACAAAGCATCAATAAAAATAAAAAAATAAAAAAAGAAGTATCACAAAGTCAAAAAAAAAAGAATATTAGATAGAACTCCTTGACCAAAAATATCTCCTCATTTACAATCTTAGATTCATCAAACATGTTCTTTTCAAACAAGTTGACTTTAGTCATCAAATGCCCATTATGTCACCTACATGCTTCTGACTATGTGTATATCCATAACTATGTCTGTATCATAATCATGCGTACCAGCAAAGTCCAAGTCTGCAGAAGAATGCTATGTACTTAATGGTCCCACAGAGGCAGCAGCATGGGGAAAGGAGGAAGAGGAGGACAGGACAAAGTGAAGGTAAAAGACAACAAACATCAACTTGCCCCTTCTGCAGTCTGACAGAAGCAGTCGCAAAGGACCCCACTGAATCCAGCAGGAAGTTCCTTTGCCTGGCCTTAGTAACAGTCTTTGTCCTCTCCTCCCCTGTAAACCCAGTGAATTCGGCTTCCCTGGGGATGGGCGCCCTGCTCAGGTCACGACTTGCCACTGCCATTCTAGAGGCAGGCAAGTAACTGTTCCAGCAGAGAGAAACGTGCAGGAGAGAGAGCTTCTCTCCCTTGGCCGGAGTCTGCCCGGTCAGCATAATTAACATAAGTACAAGATGTTCATCCACCACCAACAGGATGAGAACTTGTGTGAAAGTGAGTGTTGGCACACAGAAGCCAGCCACACAGCAGTTGGGCTTTGTAATTAACTGAACAGTTCCTCTTTTAGAATCTTCTGGGCATGTTCCCAGGAAGCCCCAGGCTTCAGGCTTCAGGACTAACTTCGAGGACAGGAACGTCCAGATGATCCGTCATAGTAAGGAGATGCATGCCTCCCTTTAGAGGGCAGTGCTCATCATCAGGAAGTAGAGAAAGGAGCCAGAATGATTGCTCAGCACGTAAAGGCTCTCGCTGCCAAGACTTTGGTATCAAGGAGCCACATGGTGAAAAGAGAACCAAGACCCACAAGTTGTCCTTGACCCCCGCATGCATGCTGTGACATACACAATGAATGGACAATCAGAACACAAAGCCTTTCCCTGTCAATATGAGAAAACGTTTTTCAACCCATGACTGTTTTTTCTTAACTGGCTTTAACTTTTCTGAACCTTGAGGTATCACCAAAGAAGAAAAAATACATTTAATGCCCAATAGATTTCAGGAAGAACTAATCAGACAACAACCTCTATAAGCAGACATGCTGCGTAAATGCAGTGATACTGATACCTAGAGCATCCTACATATTGAGCTGAGTGCTAAAGTCATCAAATATCTACAACCCCCCCCCCCCCCCCCCGCCCGGGGCCTTCCATCTGCTTTCAAAGTTCGGAATTTTTCAACTGTGCCTTCTGTTCTAGTTTCCTTTCAGTTGCTGTGACAAAACACTCTGACCAATTCCAACTTGGGGAGGAAAGGGTTTATTTGGCTCACATCTCCTGGGTCAGAGTTCATCACTGAGGGAGCCCAAGGTAGGAACTCAGGGTAGAAACCTGGAGGCAGGAGCTAAAGCACAGGCCATGGAGGAATGCTGTTCACTGGCTTGCTCCCCTGGCCAATGCCCAGCCTGCCTTCTTATATGGTACACAACAACCTGCCCAGGATGGCACCACCCATAGTGTGGGCTGGGCCCTCCCACATAACTCAACAATCAAGACAATACTCCAGATGTGGCCAGAGGCCAGTCTAGTGGAGCCAATTCCCCAACTGAGGCTCCCTCAACCCAGGTGTGTCAAGTTGACACTAAAACTCTCCAGCATTTCCCAACTACTCTCCCTCAGGGACACTAGTAACACAGTTTATTCCTCAAGTTCTCTAGAGCATGTTTGACAATATGTTTTCAGTCACAACACAAATAGAAAATGCTGTCAGGGGTTGGAGATGTGGCTCAATGGTTAAGAGAACCGGCTGCTCTTTGGAGGACCTGGGTTCAATCCCCAGCACCCACATGGCAGCTAACAAGGTTCCCTAACTCTAGTTCCAGGGGATCCAATGCCCTCTTCTGACATCCCTGCGCATTGTAGGACATGGGTATGCTTACATCCATACACATAAAATGAAAATGATAAATAATAAAAAAATATGTTTTCAAAAAGAAAACACTATCAGTATTAACCCCCCAAAGTGAATAGTTGTTCATGGCAACATAAGCTAATTCCTGCCACACCCAAGAACCATCAGGGTGGATAATTCCCATGCATGTGCAACCAATAGCCCATAGGCTGTATGTGGTTAAGGACAGCTATTAATACAACCTAAAAACATAATATATTGCATAAAACATTATGAGTTTTTTGTGACTCTGTGTATGACTTGATTGCATGTAAACTTTGTAGATTATGTAGGTAACATCTCAGCATCAAAAGTTTGGATGCCTTGAATGAAGCATTGACTTTTCCAGATGGTGGTGTACAGCAAATGATCTCAGCTTTAGCAATGTATTGCCAAGGAAACTTTTAGTAAACACCCATGCCTAAGTATCACGCCTAAGAAATTCTGATTTAAAAAGTTTTATTTATTATTTTTTATGTGTATGAGTGTACTGTCTACATGTAGGTTGGTGCACCCGTGTCATGCAATGCTGTGGAAGTCAGAAGAGGGTGTTGGATTTCCCTTGGAACTGGAGTTAAAGATGGTTCTCAGCCACCATATGGATGCTGGGGATCAAACTCTGGTCCTCTGCAAGAGCAGTTGGCACTCTTAACTGCTAGGCCATCTCTCCAGCCCCAGAAATTCTGATTTAAATGATCTGGGTGGAGCCCAGCACCAGATGAGATATATGGCCTTAGCTGAGACCAAATACAAAACGAAACAAACAAACAAAATTCCACAACACTCATTGCTGGGTGAGCGTGGTGGTGCATGCCTTTTAATCCCAGCACTCAGGAGGCAGAGGCAGGCGGATCTCTGTAAGTTCAAGGCCAGCCTGGTCTACAGAGTGAGCTCCAAGATGGCTGGGCTATAGGGAGACCCTGTCTCAAAAAGATAAATAAATAAATAAATAAATAAATAAATAAATAAATAAATATCACTCCTCAAGTCTAACCATGCAATTGAGCCACCCGTGAAAATGCATCTCTTTAGCAGATCTAAGAATTGGATTTGAGAGCCAGCATTATTTTTATCTCTCAAAGTATCTTACAGAGCACACTTTGAGAAGCACATTTGACCATGTCTGATGATCTCTGTGAAGGTCTTGCTAGAAAAGCCTAACAGCTCTGCCCCAGTCTTCTGTGTTGCTGATGCTGATGTTGATCCTTCAGTCACAGTGACCACCTCTTTTAAAACATTGGTCTAAAATATTAGTTTAGAAAGCACTACCTTTTATGGGGGAAAATAATTTCCAGGCATCAAACTTTGAAATTCCTCAAAAATAAAGCCTAGAATAATGTTTACACAAACTGGAGGGACACAAGCTACCTTTGAGGTGTTTGATTCTGAGAGCTTCTGACAGCTGGCTAGAAAGGCCTCAATGGAACTCTCTACTCAGAGGAAGATTCCTCTCTCCCCTGTGGGATGCTCAGGGTCTCTCACAAAGAAAGTAGATTCTTCAAGAGAAGACCCAGAGGAAATCTGCAGACACTGCTAGGCTGATAGTCCCATCCTTGCCTCCAGTGATTCCAATCACTGGCTCTTGTCAAAGTCAAGCATCCTTAACACTGAGGCTCACTCACCTTCAAACTCAGAGCACCCTACCATACCACCACTATTAATCATAACACTGTCAGAAGAGATCTGTGGGTTCCACATCCTTTCAGATTCCTATGAGTTGCAACATGAAAATAAAGAGTCAAAGTAGATTAAGAGAAGAGAGGCTAGAAAACAATGAACCCAAAGTGCCTCAGAAATGGTGCCCATTGGCCCCCAGGTTTGCCAATCCTCATTTAATGGACTGTTGCTAATTGACCATAATAGCTATACTGCAGTGAGTTTTCATCATTTTCTCTGGACAACTCCCAGATAATGAGCTCCAACTGAGAGGCTTAGATTGCTATCAAGCCAGAGTGAGGGAGGCCTTCAGGGGGTGCCAGCATGTGTGTGTGCGATCCATATGAGAGATTTCTAGCTCCAGGAAGTCTCAGAGGAAAAGCCTGTTAATGCTGAAGCAGGAAAGCCAAGGTGTCCAGAGAGCCCTGGAACTTCATCAGGTGAGGGTCACCTGATGGGACATCCTTCCCGGGCCTGGGGCAAGTTCTTGGGGGTCAGTGCTGCTCTGTGTTCACCCCAGCCTGGACATGTTGGAATTCAGTTGTGTGGATAACTACTGAGTAATAAGATGAAGACAGTGTCAGGTTTCAGAAAAGCACGCCTGGGAAACCATCTCACAGACTCCCAGAACACAGGTTTAACTGCTGTGTTCCTGTTGGCAGTGGCAGCCAATGGTCCTCCGGACACTGCACCATTTGACTGTTATATTGCCTTTCAGTCAGACCTTGACTCTGTAACAGCAAAGCAAAATCCCTAACAGCCACCATGAACCGTGATGTATTGGGTAAACCTAGAACATTCATTTCAATGTTGCTTAACTAGGTTTCAATCCATGGATGAACCACTTAATCTTTTTTTTTCCCTTTGGTCTTTTTGAAACACGGTCTCTCTGTAGCCCTAGCTGGCCTAGAAGTCACTATATAAACCAGGCTGCCCTCAATCCCACAGAGGTCCACCTCCCTCTGCCTTGTGTGCCACCATGCTCAGCCACTTACTGATTCTTGGCTTCAGTTGTTTCATCTGTGAATAGTAACTAATACATCTGTTGACATATTGGTGAATTAAAGAATTGCATTAGTCACCTGACACATAGTAGATACCTTATATCATTGTCCTTTTTACTGTGATTATAACTTGTAGCTATTAGGAATACTAATACTATTATTACTGCTTTCAGCTTCTCTTGACCACTTCTGCTATGGCTAGTATGTAACAGTCTCAAATGTAGCAATTAGGGAGATTATTCTGTTGAGCAAGACCTGCATACATAAATGGAAAGTTCTGAAAAAAAATACGGATTTCAAGCTAGAAATATGGAATTTGGTGGTTTAATTCAGTTCCAACACCAGCATGTATCTGGGTCCCTCCCTGCTATTGCTCCAGTGGGTTAGAGGAAGAGCTGCCAGTCCAACTCCCTCAAGTTCAAATGCAGAAGCTCTATCTTCGAGCTCAGGAGAAAGGAAGGAACAGCAGCAGGTAGAAATTGATAGCAGAAGCAGAGTCCTGCGTCTCTCCATCTTTCTGGACCTCTCCAGCACAGAAACCTCAGACTTAAAATAAATTTCCTAGTCCATTAATCCACCCAATTCTGAGAGGACACACGAGAACCAAAATTGTTACGAGAACAATCCCCCCCCGCCGCCCCCCAATAAAGAAAAGGAATGCAGTGTAGTCTGTGCCTGAGTGCATGTACACAGTTCTGCCTGTCCTGACCTTGTAGCTCCTGCGTGTTTCATGAGACAAGCTGAACTGTAAAGGGGAACTAACAGAGGGTATACAAGGCTGAGTCTGTTTATTCATGGCTCTGTCTTTTTGGTACAACCCCACCCCCAACCCCACGCAGACGCTAACAGGAATACACTGCTTTCGGAAGGAAAAATAGCTTCCTCCGTGTCTCCACACATAACACAACACACTTGGTCACTGGTCTGGGGACTGGAGGTGGTGGCGCCGGGCAGGGGACTGAAGGCGCTACATAAATGTGAAAAAACGGGATGGAGAAAGGAAAAAGAAAGTTCTGAAAAGAAAAAATAGCTGTGCGACGCGAGGTCGCTGGAAGCTAGAAGGAAGCGCTGAGCACGGATGCCACACGGAAGGAGTGCGAGCTGCTAGGCCAACGGAGCTGGGCCAGGGCTGCACCTGTGCTGGCTGCACAAGGCGGACAGACAGCGGCTGCCAGTAAGGCTAGGCCAGCTTGACTGAGGCTGGGGCGAGGTCCAAGGAGGGCAGAGCCCTGGCCTTCCCAAGGAGACACATCTTAGATGGAGCCACTGGCAAAGGCCGTTGTGGTCTGAGCTCCCACCAGACTGTGTTGAGAGAGCACGCTGCCTGAGGACGTGTGTGAAAGGCAGATCGGGGCAGGACCTCAGGGTCTCTGTGAGAGACCTGGAGCTGGGGCATGGAGCAAACTCGGCCTCTGTTCCTATAGTAGGCTGGCCAGGGCCCCAGTGACGTCAGAGGCATGTGCGGGGATGGGTTTTCTGATGAGAACAAAAGGGACAAGACCTGGGAGACTCAAGGCAGAATAGTGTCTCCTAAGAAAGAAAAACGAAGATGAGGACAGAACTGTGGAAGCTTGAAGCCAATTCGGAAAACGTTAACTAGTCCAAGTTTTGTGGATGATGGGGCTTAAAGATGGTGTATGTCTGATTATTAAAACCAGGGGACAGTCAGACTCTTCATATAAGTCTGTCCTCTTGACCATAGAGGCCATGAAGTGATCAGAGATTAGAGTCTAACCAGTATATAGCCTAGAAAAAAAAAAAAAAAGTGGAGGAGTTACTGAGGACCTCGGGGTATGTGTAATATAATACAAAAGTTGTAGTTGCACAGGGGTCTACAGGGGTCTACACCATCACTAAACAGAAGTGCAGAGAATATGTAACTTTCCGAAGGGGGCATGAGGGAAATGGGAAAATAAACCCCACATGGGAGACTCCTAAACCGAGACCCTTTCAAAATAGCCACGCAGGAGTGAGGAGAGTGTGCCTTACTTACCTAGATGGGTGGGCTAGACTTCAGTGGATGAATTTTCACTGAAGGACATCTTAGTATAAATGCTTCACTAGACAGGACTTAACACGTATGGCAGAATACATGAGGTTTGATGAGGGGTTTGGGGGGGCATTGATAGGGATGGGGTCTAAATTTGATTAAGAATTGCACGAAATGTACAAAAGCTCAATACAATTTTTAAAGATATATATATATATATATATATATCACCAAAAAATAATACCCATGTAGAATTCACAAAGGTGAGTTTTTCCACAAAGACTAAAATAGATGTGTGGAGGCCTTCCCCTTCTCACCTGCTAGTGCTGGTAATGTGATTAAAATTAATTTGAATTAAGTCATGTGATGATTATGCCTTGTAAAGTATACACACAGACTACATTAATTGGAACTATCATACCCTCATGCTACCCCACATCTGGCAAAAGAAAAAGAGTATTTCAATAAATAAATATTTTAATATATATTTATATATGTACTGAATATTACCCTGGACTAAGTGTATACTATGAGTGCTCTGAAGACTAAAATAGCTCTGAAAGGGGGGCTGGAGAGATGATTCAGTCATCTGGATCACTGGCTGCTCCTGCAGATGACTGGCAGTCAGGTCCCAGCACTCATATGGCAGCTAATAACCACTCATAGTGCCAGATACAAAGGATTCAACATCCTCTTCTTTCCTCCAAGGTCTCTGTCTAATTTTATTTTTACCATTTATAATTATTTAGGTAAGATGTCATAAAATATTTTATAATATTCATAAGAAAAACTACATTTAAATGAAAAGTGACAGAATTTAGTATTTATATGAAACCATTATTAACCTTTACAGAGTAGAAAACCAAAGTATATTTAAAAGTTGAGACAAAACATTACAATATTCTTAATTTTTTAAAAAGCTATTGGACTTTTAAGGATAGCACATGGCTTCCTGTTTTTTAATGATTTCAAAATAGATTTCTAGACACTGTCATACATGGATATAAAAAAAAAGCAGAGAAAAGATAAGAACTTTGGCAAGCAAAGTATTAGTCCATAGCAGCTTGGTAAAAGTTTAAATCTTGTTTGTTTGTTTGTTTGTTTGTTTGTTTGTTTGTTTGTTTGTTTGAAACAGGGTCTCCTTGTAGTCCCAGCTGGCCTCTCTCTTATAGAGATCTGCCTGTCTCTGCCTCCAGAGTGCTGGAAAGCAACACCATGCCCAAGCTTAAATCTTTATATAAAGTTTCTTCAATTTACATTTGTTCTTAGAATAAGTGCAAAAGGAAAAATATGCTAATATATGAGCAATCTATAAGCCATAATGCAAACATATTTCAATAAGGCCTAAATAGTATGAAAATGTGCACCACAATGCATATACACCAACTGCATACATAATAAATGTAAACCATGTGATTTTCAACCCTTTTATATAAAATATTTAACTGGGGGCTGGAGAGATGGCCTAGAGGTTAAGAGCACCAACTGCTCTTGCAGAGGACCCGGGTTCGATCCCCAGCCCCCACATGATGGCTGAAAACCGTCCTTGACTCCAGTTCCAGGGGAGAATGACGTCTAAGAATCAAAGGGGGGTGCAGTAGGCCCCAGAACACAGAAAAGGAGTGCAGCATGGTCCATGCCTGAGTGCAGGGACACAGCTCTGCCTGTCACAACCTTGTAGCACATCCAATCAAGATACATGTGTCACCATATGTGGGAGACAAAGAAGATGAGCTGTAAAGGGGAGCCAACAGAGGGTAGAAAGATGCCAGGTACTAGCAGGCATAGACCGCTTCCTGGAGAGAAGAAATGCCTTGGTGTTTCATCTCTCTGCACGTAGTACCTGTGACATTTTAATTACCATACAGTAATTAACATGTAATAATGGGTTTCAGTTGCCATTTTCATGCATGTATATAATGCATTTTGATCACATTCACCCTCCTCCATGAGTTGCTACATCAACCTCTTGCTAATCCCCTCTTCCCAGCTAGCATCCCTTCTACTTTCAGATCTTTCAGGGTGTGTATCTGTGTGTGTATGTGTCTGTGTGTGTGCGTGTGCATGTCCCAGTGAGTTTTAGTAGAGTTGTTTACAAAAACATGGGTAAGGGTTTATTTTTACCAGTGGGCACTTTACCATAGGCTATCCCACTGAAGGAAATGTCTCTCCCTCCACCATCCAGTGTAACCTACCTATAAATCCTCAGGAAATTGTCAAGCCTTGTGATCCCCTCTGAAAGGCTTGGCAAGCCTGATCCTCTACAGATCTTGCACAGTTGTCACAGCTAATGTGAGTGCAAAAGTACAACAGCCATGTCATGCCCAGAAGACAGGGTTTCATAGTCTTCATTCCCATCCCCTGCTCTCTCTTCCCCTTCTTCCCTAAGCCTTGAAGTGGCTGAGTATTCATTGTCACTAATTCTCAGAATTTTGACCAAGTACTAATCTGAAGTTACCACTGTCCAGCAAGGAGCTGTGAAGAAATATGAAAGACTAGCTCTCGGGAACTCCAGGAGCAATATTCACAAGGATATCTGACCTAGGGAAAATTACATAGTGGAAAATCTCAGGCCATATAAATTCTGGCCAAGTTCGGTAGGTGAGGAGGTGTGATTGGCAGCCCCTCAAATGAGTGGAATACATAAGGGCATGTTGAGAGACCAAAACTAAGCAGAGACTAGGGTATCCTGCAAAGAGGAAATATCCCCATACTNGTGCACAGACCTGCATACAGACAATACATTCATACACAAAAAAAAACCAAAAAAAAAAAAGAGTAGAAAAAAAAATAACTGTAGGTTTCAAATGGACTATATTCTGGTGCTCAACAATAAACAATAAGAGAGTAAATTAGGTAACAAATACTTATATGTATACCAAGAATACTTTCAAGGACTGTCTAGCATGTTGGATGTCACCAGCTGAATGACTTGAGAGAACAGAATAACATTAAATGGTAGTAGAAAAGAAGATATTTGTATTATGTTTGATGGAGTCATTGCAGTTTTATTCCCCAATAATGAAATTCCAACTACAAAGGCTCTTCAGGTACTACTTTGTCTGATGAGTTAGCCCAAAATTCAGAAATAAATGAAACTGTCTCTAATCTTATGAAACAGTAGTTTGAAAAATAAAAGGAAGTCCATTTGTTCCAATCTTATGAGTCATACTTATAACTGAATGTGTAATCCCATGAGTTTAATGATTGATTAATGAAAACAGCAGTAGCTGGAGGAATTCCTCCATCTCATCATAATATATCGTAATGAGTACATGCAGAACAGAAAAGTCAGGCAATGTTAATTACGTTTTTTAATGAATGAAATGCTCTCTTTCAAAAACATTTTAAAACTATATACTTGTCTTTCTCTTCAGTCCTTTTGTTATGAACTAACAGGCACCTTCCTGTTATTCATTTATAACATGCTCATTGTAATTTGTCACATTATCATTTGTTCTCTCATCCACATCTTTGATGATGATTCTTTTTGACCCTAAGGAGGGTCTAAGAATCAAAGGGGGGTGCAGTAGGCCCCAGAACACAGAAAAGGAGTGCAGCATGGTCCATGCCTGAGTGCAGGGACACAGCTCTGCCTGTCACAACCTTGTAGCACATCCAATCAAGATACATGTGTCACCATATGTGGGAGACAAAGAAGATGAGCTGTAAAGGGGAGCCAACAGAGGGTAGAAAGATGCCAGGTACTAGCAGGCATAGACCGCTTCCTGGAGAGAAGAAATGCCTTGGTGTTTCATCTCTCTGCACGTAGTACCTGTGACATTTTAATTACCATACAGTAATTAACATGTAATAATGGGTTTCAGTTGCCATTTTCATGCATGTATATAATGCATTTTGATCACATTCACCCTCCTCCATGAGTTGCTACATCAACCTCTTGCTAATCCCCTCTTCCCAGCTAGCATCCCTTCTACTTTCAGATCTTTCAGGGTGTGTATCTGTGTGTGTATGTGTCTGTGTGTGTGCGTGTGCATGTCCCAGTGAGTTTTAGTAGAGTTGTTTACAAAAACATGGGTAAGGGTTTATTTTTACCAGTGGGCACTTTACCATAGGCTATCCCACTGAAGGAAATGTCTCTCCCTCCACCATCCAGTGTAACCTACCTATAAATCCTCAGGAAATTGTCAAGCCTTGTGATCCCCTCTGAAAGGCTTGGCAAGCCTGATCCTCTACAGATCTTGCACAGTTGTCACAGCTAATGTGAGTGCAAAAGTACAACAGCCATGTCATGCCCAGAAGACAGGGTTTCATAGTCTTCATTCCCATCCCCTGCTCTCTCTTCCCCTTCTTCCCTAAGCCTTGAAGTGGCTGAGTATTCATTGTCACTAATTCTCAGAATTTTGACCAAGTACTAATCTGAAGTTACCACTGTCCAGCAAGGAGCTGTGAAGAAATATGAAAGACTAGCTCTCGGGAACTCCAGGAGCAATATTCACAAGGATATCTGACCTAGGGAAAATTACATAGTGGAAAATCTCAGGCCATATAAATTCTGGCCAAGTTCGGTAGGTGAGGAGGTGTGATTGGCAGCCCCTCAAATGAGTGGAATACATAAGGGCATGTTGAGAGACCAAAACTAAGCAGAGACTAGGGTATCCTGCAAAGAGGAAATATCCCCATACTAAACCGGTGAACACACAAACATCTTAGACTAATACTGTTAACTTATCCTGGCAGTGACTGAATACAGAGGGCAGACATGTGGAAGAAGCAGAGTTCCTGAGAAAGGCAGAGGAAAGAGAATCTAGTTCAAGCACAGGACCTCAGTTCAAGTCCTAAGAACACTCCTTTCCTAAGGGCTTTCCCTATATAGGTAACTAATAAAGTACAGTTGAGGATTATCCATATGTTGTCTATCTTAGAAAAATGGGAATCATGTTGCCAAAATCAGTAAATAAATACATGGACTACTTTTAGCCACTGGCTTATCTGAAATCTAAATTTAACTGAGTGTCTGTTGGTTCATTGGGTAATCTGATACATGCTCATCTAGAATTTGAAAGTCAATTCCATTCTTCAAAAACCTCTTCCCCTAAATATGTGTAAATTCTGTCTTTATTCTTCAGTCTTAAAATGAACAACTTGGATTATCCTCAGAGCCTACTCATAGAAAATAGCATTTTCACTCCCAGCTTGGGCTCCACATAGGCACATGAACTCAATGAGTTGATGGTAAGCCAAGGTGGAACTGCCTTGACCCTTGGGGGCCTACTGGCACTCGGGCCAAAGTAGGAACAGAACCCCCCACCCCTCCACCCCTGTCAAGCTGGTGGAGCTGTGGTGCAGAGGACCTGGCAGGTACAGCATTAGTGATTATAGTCTGTGCAGCCAATGTTGAGGTTCCAGAATCCAAAGAAACAAATAAGCAAACAAATCCACATGTCAAAAACACAAAGAAAAAACAACATGGGAAAAACTCATAATAAATCCACACTGAACTCTACCAACCCGACAGAAGATCCCTACAACGAGACCTCCAAGGAAAGAAACCAAGACACAAACCTTAGAAGAACAACTGTAGACATTTTCAAAGAAATTAGAGAACTAAGGGGAGAGAATGAAAAACTCAAGAAGGACCTAGAGGGAGAAAATGACAAACTGTGGAAGGAAATGGAAACACTGAAAAGATCCCAAGCCAAATGAAAAAGAAAATGACCAATGAACCAAGGAACTAAAAGATGAGAATGACAGGCTCCTGAGGGAAGTGGAAATTTTAAAGAAATCACAGGATGAAATGCAAAAGGAATCCAATCACTAGAAAAGGATGGTAAAAAGCCTCACAAGCAGAATGGAAGAAGCAGAAAAAAGAATATCAGACCTGCAGGATAATACAGAGTAACTAGAAAGCTCAAGTAAAGATTAAGAAAATTAAAAAAAAAACAACAAAAGATTGGAATAACCAGGAAATGTGGAACACTATGAAAAGAGCAAACCTTGCGTCATAGAGCTAAAGGAAGGAGAAGAATCCCAAGACAACACTATCTTCAACAGGATAATAGAAGAAAATTTCCCCAAAATGAAAAAGACAATCCCAAGAAGAATACAAGAAGCACATAGAACACCAAATAGACAGGACCAGAAAAGAAACTCCCCACACGATTTAATCAATAGTATTTGTGAAGAAAGGGGAAACATCACAACAGACAAAGTAAAGATACAATCATACAGGAATACTTCAAAAACCTATACTCCACTAAATTTGAAAACCTAAGAGAAATGGATGAATATTTGAAATCCTGGGAAACAACAAAGCTTAAGCAAGAAGAGATTGACAGTTTAAATAGACCCATAATATTTGAGGAAATTGAGGATATAATAAAATACCTCCCAACTAAAAAAGCCCGGCCCCAGATGGATTCACAGCAGAATTCTACAAAATATTTAAAGAGGTCCTACAACCATTACTACTCAATCTGTTCAGAAGGATACAAACAGAGGGAATTTCCCCAGATTCCTTCTATGAAGCTAGTATTACCCTAATACCAAAACCAGGCAAAGATACAACCAAAAAAGAAAGCTATAGACCCATCTCATTAATGAACATAGATGCAAAAATTCTCAACCAAATACTTGCAAATCACATACAGACCCACATCAAAAAGATCATCCATCATGACTAAGTTGGATTCCTACCAGAGACGCAGGGATGGTTCAATATACATAAATGAATAAAAATCATAAAACACATAAATAGACTGAAAGACAAAAACCACATGATCATCTCAACTGATGCAGAAAAAGCCTTTGACAAGACCCAGCATCCCTTCATTTTTAAAGTCCTAGAGGGAATCGGACTGATTCTCTCAACAGGATCAAAGCCATATATAGCAAATCCACTTCCAACATCATCCTAAATGGAGAAAAATTGGAACCATTTCCCTTAAAGGCGGGAACCTGGCAAGGCTGCCCCTTATTGCCACTTCTCTTCAACCTAGTGCTTGAAACACTTGCCAGGGAAATAAGACAAGAGAAGGAAATTAAAGGAGTACTAATCAGAAAAGAAGAAGTTAAGCTAATCCTTTTTGCAGATGATATGATAGTTTACCTAAGGGATGCTAAAAACTCCACCAAAAAACTTCTAGAAATGATTAAGAGTTTCAGTAAAGTAGTGGGATACAAAATTAACCTGGAAAAATTCAGTAGCCTTTCTTTACACCAACAGTAAACAAGTGGAGAAGGAATATAAAAAGAGATTCCCACTCACAATAGCCTCAGAAATAATGAAATACCTGGGAACAAACCTAACCAAAGATACCAAAGATCTCTACAACAAAAATTTTAAACTCCTGGAGATTGAAAATGACATGAAAAGATGGAAAGACCTCCCGTGCTCATGGATTGCAAAATTGTCCATTTCACCCAAATTGATATATAGATTCAACACAATCCCAATCAAAATCCCTATGAGCTTCTTCACAGACTTGGGAAAAAAGTCCCTAATTCATATGGAAAAACAAAAGACCTCAAATATCTAAAGCAACCCTGAGTGAAAATGCAATACAGGGGGGATTGCTCTACCAGACTTCAAGCTATATTACAGGGCCATAGTCATAAACATAGCTTGATATTGGCACAAAATTGAAGATCCAAACTTGAACTCATACAATTTCAGCCACCTCATATTTGACAAAGAGGCAAAAAACCCTCAATGGAGGAAGGATAGCATCTTCAGCAAATGGTGCTGGCAAAACTGGATCACCATTTGTAGAAGAACAAAATTAAACCCCTACCTCTCACCCTGTACAAAAATCAACTCCAAGTAGATCAAAGATCTCAACGTGAAACCTGAAACCCTGAAAGTGACAGAAGAAAAAGTTGGCAACAACCTACAAGACTTATGCATAGGAAAAGACTTTCTAAATCAGACAGCAGCTGCACAGGAAGGTCAACTGTTGACAAATGGGACCTCATCAAACTCAAAGCTTCTGTACAGCAAAAGAAACAACCAAGGAAGTGAAGAGAAAACCCATAGAATGGGAGTAAACCTTCACCAGTGATACATCTGACAGAGCATTAACATCCAGAATACATAAACTACTCAAAAAACAAAAAAAAGTAAGAAAACAAATGACCTACTCAAAAGATGGAATAAAGAGTTGAACAGAGACTTCACCAGTAAGGAAGGAAAGATGGCTGAGAAACATCTTAAAAAGTGTTCAACATCATTAATAATTAAGGAAAGGAAAATTAAAGCCACTCTCAGATATCATCTCACTCCAATTTGACTGGCTAAGATCAAGAACATAAAAACACCAAATGCTGAAGAGGTTGTAGGGAAAGGGGAACAATCATCCACTGCCGGTGGAATGTAAACTTGTACAACCATTATGGAAACCAGTGTGGAGAACCCTTAAAAGACTCAAAATGACCCTACCACCTGATTCAGTCATACCACTCCTGGGTATATACCCACAAGACTCATCCTACTGCAAAGATACATGCATATCCATGTTTATTGCAGCTCTCTTCACAATAGCGAAGAGCTGGAACCAACCCAAATGCCCCTCAACTGACAAGTGGATGACAAAAATGTGGTATATCTATACAATGGAGTACTACTCAGTGGTAAAGAAAGATGACATCATGAACTTTGGAGGTAAATGGATGAAACTCAAAGCCATTATGGTAAGTGAAGTAATACAGTCCCAGAAAAACAAGTGGTGAATGGTCTCCCTCATTTGTGGATGCTAACACCAAATCCCCAGATGAAAGGCAAGCTGATCAACCTTATTGTTATATTTCTGTTTATCTGAAAGCAACTATGTTCTTAAAATGTAAATCTCTTAACAGGCTCTAGAATCTATCCACCAGTTACTTTCAGACTCTTTAATTACTGTTATGAGTGGAAAATATGTATTCATATTTTAGAGTAATATAAAATTAAAGGAGGAAAATGTGAATTCTGAGAGAGAGAGAGAGAGAGAGAGAGAGAGAGAGAGAGAGAGAGAGAATGGTCTCCCTCTCTGTAACTAGGTATCTGTAACTATTTCCCCTCTCCTAACATTATGGCCAGCTTCAGGGCCCACACTGCTAGAACAAGAACAAAACCAAAAAGCAACCCGGAGCCGACAATCCCAGAAGCACTTACAGCTCATCCTGCACACTGGTGCTGCCACCTCTGTAACACCCTTGCCACTGGGAGCGAGGCTCCTGAGCTTGAGTTTAAAGGGGAGAGGAGACTACAGCCGAGACAGGATTTAGGGCTGTTTTGGTAACTCTAGTACATATCAAGAAATTTTCAAATGAATTGAGTTTTGTTAACAACAACGTGGTAGTTTTTTGTTAGTCTCCTGACCCCACATCCCACTTTCCTCTCTGCCACACTAGAAAACGCTCACTTAGGAACCATCTCCCATGACTCCCACATTCCTGAGGGTTCCTTGTTCAGAGGCAACAGGCTTTAATCAGCTTCTAATACAAGCTCTGGTCACCCCACTTCACTCTGACTCCATCTGACCACCTGAGCACGTCAGCCGCCTCCTCCAGCTTCCACTGCCGCCTTCCTCTTTCTTCTGCATACTCTTTATTATTTCTTTTGAAATATGAAAAATGAAGTTTCCACATAGGCAAAAAAGTATGAATGAAAAAAATCTTTTTCCAGAATCAAAAACTAACAAATCTAACAAATTCTAAAAATATACAACCCTACATAAGGAACACTCAAATGCTACTGTGTGATGAAAATTTTTGAATAAATTTTGAGAACTCTTTTTTAACAAAAGACCCATTTTTATAAGGATGTCAGACCTGATTTACTTAGTAATCCAATCTTAATTATGAATTTTTTAATACTGTTTATTAAAGTCAATCTGGAAAAATTCAGATGAGAAAGTCCCACATGGGAAAAGTAATTGAGAATAACTTAGTCTTGCCAGATATTAAAATACACTATATGTGCTGGATAGCTTTAGTGTCAACTTGACACACCATGGGACAAAGGACATGAGTGCTCATGTTGTGCGAAGATCACAAATGCATTCTCTCTCTCTCTCTCTCTGACTTTTGACTCTCTGCAGAACACTGATTCTCCCTCCTTCAGCATCCAGTGATACCCTGTAGCTCTTCATCTTGAGTGGCAGCCTGTAAAATCTCTTCCATCTACCTTGCCATGTCAATTGGTTTTGCCATTATGCAGCTCTTGTTAAACAGCCTTACTGTGGAGATTTCACGGGTGTAGCCTAGCAAATGCATTAACTAGCAGCAGGGGTCTTGTCCCTCTTCTACAGGGGTCTGACCCCTCTTCTACAGTGTTCCCTGAGCCTTAGATATAAAGGTTGCATTATAGATGTGTCACTTAGGGCTGGGCACATCATAGTCACTTACTCTCTGCATTTGACCAGTGTGTAACTTTGTAATGGTCTCCATCCATTGAAAAAAATAAGCTTCATTGATGAGTAGATGAGAGGTGCCCTTATCTGTCAATATAAGAATATGTATTTTATAGAAAGAAATTATGTTAGTCTAGGAAAGTGACAGAAGTGGGTTCTTCTCTAGGATCTCTCCACCTGGAGAGCACATGTACCTAGCCATGTTTCCAGCACTGTGCATCAATTTCCTCCTGCTGAGTATGCCTTAAGTTCAAATAGATAGCTTATGATTAGCCTTAAGATAAAAATGCCACTATTGCACAAATAGAGATAATTTGCTGGGCCAGCTATTGTTGTGGTTTGTAGGCTTTACAGCTAGGTAGGGCAATTGGTTTATTTCTCCCTTGGCAGCTTGCATAGTAGCCTCTGATACTATAGCAACTAGACTTCATGGAGGACACTTCTAAGTCATTTGCAACTTAATTGCTCGCATTCCTGTGTGTGAAGTACATCATGTCTTCAGCAATTGGGTCTCACCTCCAAGGTCTGGGTGCCAACCAAGGGTTGTGGTGTAGCCTATATTACTTTGGGAATCTCTTGAACAACTCTGACCAACAACTTGAAGGAGGTTTCCCGTGACTGGCACCATGGCTTTTGTTATATAGCCTTCAGTTATACACACACATTCACATATATGTTACACATCTATTTTTCAGTAGACTTATAAAATAAATGCATTTCCCTTTGGGTTTTCCCATCCTCTAAGCATTGTTTATCTCTCTTTCCTTTGTTTCCCCCTATAGCCCTTCCTCCTCCCTTCCCAGTTAAAGGTGCCCCCATTTTCCCATTCCCCCCTTGATAACGCCTGTGTCCTATTACCCTCCCTCCAGCTCTACCCTCCCTTCTCCCTCCATGGTTCCTTTCTATTCTGCAGCTCCTGTGGTTATCTCAGGACATATACTCACATCTAAGGATTTGGAGTTAAATCTCCATTGCCTCACATAGTGTAACAGTTCCTATTTTCATCCATTTACCTGCAGATTTCATGATTTTACTTTTCTTTACCACAGAATAGAACTCCATTGTGAAAATGTGTCACATTTTCATTATCTATTTATGAACTTAGGAACATTGGACTGTTTTACTTTATTTTAAATTTATAACAGGTTTGTCTAGATGCAATCCCTTGTAAATCAAGGCCCATATGTAATTTTATTGATGAAGAACAGAGTTTTTGTGTCCCAATCACCTCCCTAAGACATTCCTTGACACTAATACACCGACTTCAAAACATGAATTTCGAAGGAACAAACATTCAGACAGCAGCAAATTGAGTTTGGTCTTTTACTGTATACATAACAAACAGAGATCATACACCAAATTCAAGGCTAGGACTAGACTGTTCAAATTCCCTAGCCTTATTGTGAGTCCTGAATGGCATACATTCTCTCCCCAGTGTGGACGATGTATGGTATGATCTGAGCTTCTCAGACAAAGTTCTTCACTGAGGCCACCAACATGGGTCAGCCACCACTCCTCTCAGCTTCTACCGTCCTAACAGAAGTTCATGGACTGCGTTGCCCCAGCTCCTTCCAGGCCCTCTGGCATTCTTTGCTGGTTATCCTGTCTGTCCTTTCTGCTACCACATGCATTCTCTGTTTTGCTCATTAGAATTACCTAAGGAAATTTAAAATTTCGCTAAGATCAGATCACACCGAGGCCTGTTAAATAAGAATATCTGAATGAAAGCAAGCTCTGGAGATTTTAAGGTCACCCAGGTGTTCCAGTGTGCAGCCGCCACTGGGAGCCCTGACCTTGGCAGCTGCTGGGAAGTTATTTCCTCTGAAAGTTCCACCTTCCCATGGATGCTTCCACACCCATGTGCTTGCAGATAGTGCTAAGTGGACTCAGTAGGTTGTAGAAAAAGAAGAAAAAGACATTAACATGGAAAGGGGATACGTTGAGAGTCCAGGAGGACTGGAAGGGGGAGTTGAGGGTGGGTACAACGCAGATATATTATATTCATGTATGAAATTGTCAAAGAATAAACAAAAATACTCTAAAAATAAAAAAGAAAGACAGCTCCCCAAGGTTCATAGCTTTATTGTTCTGTAGAACATTAACCAAGTACCAATTCATGCAACCACCTTCCTGTTTCCCTTTGTTTATTCATTAATTATGCTTTGATTGCTGAAATTTTTTAACTAGCTTATGATTTTATCTTCTCTGATAATTAATGAGTTTTTCAAAACTTTTTGACAGGTTTGGTATATATTAGCCTGAGAATTGATTTTTGGGCTTTTTACAAAATTACATTTTGTCAGGGAGAGACATAACTCAGCAGTAGAGTGACTGCTTAGCATGTGCAAGGTGTGACGTAAACACACACAAAAATACAGCAAAGAAGAAAAGCACAACTGGACAATTTCTACTAGAGTCACATGCATTGCATATTATAAGCTAATAGAGATCCATGGTTTGAAGCCATTTCTCTTGTCCACTCAATCTAAAGCTCTCCTTTCTGCCCCATGCCCTTCAAGGCTCCTCCAAAGACTATGCCAACCTCACAGCTGCTGTGTTCACCCTTCAGTAGGCTAACGTCTTCCCATTGGAGCAGATCCTGTCCTGCTTTCTAACAACTCCACTGTGCATCTGTACCCTACCCAGTCTCAATGCCGGACCAATAGATGTTTACTGCTTGCTTCACTGGAAATAATCAGTCTTCAGCAACACACCATTTCAACACTTTGCTTCAGCCAAACTCTAAACGGTCTAGTAGATGATTTCCAAAAATTTTGAAACCACAAGTGATAATCAAAATTGAATAGACTATCTATTGAGCACTTCCTAGGTGCCAAAAGGTAACATGAATATGCTGTAGAATTAGAGTAACTTCTCAGGAATATCTAACACACTTTCCAAGTAGTCTGTCCTCTGTTTAAAAAGAAATATTAAGTCCTAAATGAGTTACTGAGTGCTACACAGACCAAGTTTAACAAGAATTTTCCTTGGCTGGCAAGGTCTTCCTGAGGGGGAGACTGCTGGCCACAGGACTCTCAGCCAGCTGTGGCCACCAGCCTCCCTGCGTTAGTTTGGCTCACTGCATGGAAGGTAGCAACTGCACAGTGAGTGCCCCTGCAAGACCCTGGGCTTAGCCCACCCTCAGCCTGCATGTTTTGTTTTTCTGTAAGATTCTTTAATAGTAATGTGTTCCTACCATTTTCCTTTATACACAAGTCCAATTCCAGGTTTTGCTAAACTGAGCTGAAAGGTAGAGCTCTTGAGTAGACATAGTCCAGCTGCATCAAAGAAATGAGTTGGAAACCACACAATGTACCACCAATATTGCAAAACCCTTCTCCACTTGCTCCTTTGGGCTTCAAAGGGACACTATGTTTTAATGACCTGCTATGTAATTAATTAGCCTCTTCCCCTCCCAGCTGAAATTACTGATGGAAAAAAGCAAACACCCAAAATTTGCTATTTCCCTTTTTGAATTCCAACAGTGTAGAAATGTTCCCATGTAAATCAAGACTGGGTGTGGATGGATTCTGGGCTCCAACAAGTCTGCTTTCTAACCTCAGAACTCAGACCCACTGTAGACATCTTGGCTCTCCCAGGGGAGGTAAGAGATCTTAAACCTTGTCCCTTCCTATCCACATCAATCATAGAAGACACGACCATTGGTGCAGGCTGAGGCCACCATCCAAGTCCCAGACACACAACCAACTGGGCCTGCATACAGGAAGCTTTCAATCTCAGCTCTTTCTATGGCTGTGTTGCTTTGAGCAAATTAATCACTTACCTGGACTCAATTTTTTCATTTGTAAGAATTATAACAATAACAATTATAAAATTCTATTTGAAAGCAAGTAAGAGTGCTCTGGGGCTGCGGCAGCAGCTCCATAGTTAAGGCATTTTCTGCTTTTCCAAAGGACTGGAGTTTGGTTCTCAGCTCCGTATGGGGTGACTCACAACCGCCTGTAACTCCGGCTCCAGAGATTTCACACCTTCTAGCCTCTGTGGGCATCTTTACTCACATACACATGCACACACACACACACACACACACACACACACACACACATATATATATATATATGAAAAATAATAAAACAGATATTTTAAAAAGTGCTCTGGATTTAAGCAGCCTGGATTATAACATAGCTCCATCATTTATTGGCCATGTGACCTGAGCAAATTATTGTGTCTATAAGCTTCAAATTCCTTACATGCAAAATGTAGGTGATGACATAGTACCTACTTTATAACATTATTGTCACCATCGAAGGAAATAATATAAGTAAAGGACCTTCATTTTTTGGCAGAGGCAAGTATTCTCCAATGTTAGTTGTTATTAATGTCCTCATTGTTATCATAATTTTTGCTATTTTATTGTATCAAGTAGCATGTCTTAGAAATGTCTTTAATCTTTAGAATAACACTGTGAGACTATGACTATTTTTATTTCTCCATTTTACAGATGAGAAATTGAAACTCAGGTGAAGTATCATGTTAAAGTTTGTGGCTGCAGCTTGTAAAAGGAAGTCTATGATGTCAAAATCTACACAAGTGCAGCAATTCCTCAAAGTTCTGAGATGACTTGTTTAAACTGTTGACCCCAGTACACCAGATTCTCAATAATCATTATTGAAAATAAACTTAGAATTCATAAAATAAGCAAAATGCATTACTCCACGCTAATCCCAATTAATTATTTTACAGCTCAGACTCTATAAAAGACATTTTCCCCTCTGAAAGGCAGCCCACCTCACTCTTTCCCTCCCACTAAATGAACAGAAGATGCTGTGGCCAAAGGTAAACTAAGATCTTTTCTTTCTGAAATTATGACAGAACCTGGGCATCTCTCATCCTTCAGACCTCAAATACTTCCATCCCACAAAACATGAGAAATCTATAACCACACCCCTCTCTGAACACACACACACACACACACACACACACACACCATGCACTTCAGGAGAAGGCTGATGCGATCCTCCCTAGGCATGGCTGTACATAGATTCCTCCACTCCTACTCATCTCAGAGTCCTCATGGCTACATTTCTGTTCTCTGTTCTTCTGCAAAGGAAGGACATGAACCCTTCCTCTTGGCTCCTAAGCAGCAATACAGGTAAGAGGCTTTCCTGGAGGTTCAAAAGCTAAGACAATCAATAGAAGAAACAGGGTAAATCTGTTGGTGGTCACTCCTCGCTGCTGCTCTACCTTTGCCCATTGACTAGTGGCCTCCCTACTCTGTATCAAAATAGGTCATTGGGTTTACACAACACAAATTCTTCTCTGAGTTTCTCATCCTTTTAACAGCCCATCTTCCAAAAGCCCATGATAACTCAAATTCTATTATAGAAATCGGTTTACCTCTCTTTCTGTTTGAAATTTCCCCTATCTCCAACCCCATTTTTAAAATGCAGATCAGTAGAGTAGTGCCAAGTCTATAAACTTTGGCTCCCAGAGCATGATGAGATGAAGACAGATGTTAACTCTCTAGAGTAACTGAATCTAAATAATAAAATAAAAATTAGACTTGTGCTTTATAATGTTTTTATTTCATGTTTTAAATAATTTATGAAGTGTATGAGTTTTTTGCCAGATGTGTGTGCACCACATGTATCCCTGGTGCCTGTGGAGGTCAGAAGAAGAGGGTGTCAGATCCCCCGGAACTGGAGCTACAGGTGCGTGGTAAGAACCAAACCCAGGGCCTCTGTAAGAACACTAAGTGTCCTTAAACACTGATCCACTTCTCCAGCCCCTATTTCATGTCTTTAATGATACATGTTATTTTATTTTACTTAAGTGCCAGTCCAGGAAGGATAGGAATTTTACAGCTGGTTTTTTATCATAGATCACTGATAGGCACCGATCTGGATTGGTTCAGGAAGTTTGTCTTGTGATAGCTACATATTTCTTTATGTATTCTCAAAGAAAAAGGCAGTTTTCCCACTTCTGAGAATTCTGCTATTCTCCCATGGCAACCAGATTAACACAGAAAATACTTTTTTCTTCCCATTAGCTACAAAAAACAAAAACAAACACTCCATTTTCCAGTCATCAAAGCTGATGTGTCAGGAGAAGGCTGCTATGACCACAACACACCCAGTCATGTCTTTCTTTGCGTGTATGAATCACTTTCCTATGCACCAGCACCAATGCATTCTATTTCCATAAGATTTCAGTCAGGCAACATCAGTATGTGCCCTACTGAATGGATGAGAAAAACAAGGCTTAATGAAATGCTTTGCCCACAATGATCCAATTAAAATATGAGAGGAAGTCTTAGAACCAAAGCTTGGATTCCAGCCCCTATGCCCTATACCATGTACAATGTGATAAAACCATCATTCCTGTCAGTAGGTGTGCACAGGCTTGAATAGACACAGACACAAATTCTACTGTCTCTAGCTAGCTCATAAGAGGAGCTGAGTTCGTCCTACTCTCTTTCCATGCTGCTGCCCGTAGAGATCATGCACATGCCCCTTCTTTTTGTCCCTTTCCAGGTCTGCTTCAGGGCTCTATCTTCTTACCTATTACCATGGTGATTCATCAGAAAATGCTCCAAAGCTTTCAGTGACCCACATTAAGAACAAAAGGCGGTACTAGTAAGGGAGCCTGGAGTGCTCCCAGTGGGGGGCCTGTCTTGAACCCTGCCCTCTAATATGCACTCTTTTCTAACTAGGGGAGCATTTTCTGGGTTGACATTAAATGCCTTCATGGGCAAAGCCACATGCTGACAAAAGATAACCAGAATAAGGACTAAGCAAGAGTTGGGAAACAATTACAGTTTTAATCCAATTAAACTGTTCCCCAAAAGAAAACCAGAAGAGCTTCTTAGAACCCTATTTCTGTAATTCTGATTTCTTCCATTTTATAGCACATAAATAATTAAAATTATGCCCACAATGCATTTGGCTTTAGTCAGCAGGGATACTGAATAATGTTACATTTAGCAATTTACATACACTGGAAATGTAATACATTAGATTATCCAGATAGCTAAAGGCAGCAAGCAACATGAACAGAGCTCTCAGGTAATGTCTGTAAGAGCTCACTGCAGGTAGAGAGAGTTTAGGTTTTCCTAGGAATCATTTTCTTGCAAATGAAACATTTAGTTATGGAGCAGAGTCCATAAATAGACCATCAACACTGGGAGGGGGAATGGATGCAGCAATATTGCCAGATTAGCAGGGGAATAGCCTACACGAAATTCATCAATGCCATAGATAATTAATTACAGCTCACCTTCTCCCCACATAACCATGCCTTTATCAGTCAGTGTTAGAGAAACAACAGATGGCAGACCAGATACAGAATGCGATTTTCTGTCAACCCATTACTTACAGAATCACAGATCATATATGAGACCCCTGGAAGGTCACCTAGACCATTCCCCTGTGTCCAGAACAATCTGCCCCAGAATCATCCCAAACACATGAGTGTCTGTTTCTCCCTTATTCAGAAAGTAGCCCACAGGAAAAGGAACTTCACTACCTCCAGGAGCTTGGGATTCCCAGGACTAAATCCTTCTGCTGGAAATGGTCCCTGTAGACTAAAATCCTTAACACTATTTCCCTGTTGATTCTTGGGTCTGTATCCCCAGGGAGTGCTGAAGCTGTTACATCTACATGATCAACTGGGATCCACAGGGACCCCTTGCTGTGGACATTTTTGGTGTATTTTATTCTATCTTTGATAGAGATCACACAGGCAACATAAGTCTTCTCGTTCCCAGGGTATTTTTGCAAAAGATTTAAATGACCACTATAAAGTTTCAAAAGCTTCCACGGTTCTTTTAAGGCTATATGTTTAGATTAAATCATTTGAGAGAGCCCAGCTTTGTTTCCAGCCCTAGGTTTCAGGGTTGCCCTGTTGGTTTTCTTTCTTTTTTGTCTTTTCGAGACATGGTCTCCCTGTAACCCCAGCTGTCCTGGAACTCACTCTGTAGATCAGGTTGGCCTTGAACTCACAGACATCCGCCTGCCTCTGCCTCCCAAGTGCTAGGATTAAAGGCGTGTGCCACCATGCCCGGCTAAGGGTTACCCTGTTATTCACACTGCAGTTGGTCACATAGAGAAAATGAAGTCCTTTCTTCCTCCCTAAAGCTCTGCTCCTCCATACCTGACTTCATAGCTGGGAGAAGTTAGACTGGTGGAATAGTCCTATGGAAAACTACCCCTTGGCAACTTGGTCTTTTCAGAATTGAATTCCTTTACAAATGCATTTAGGTGAATTTTGGTCTCTTGAACTGCCCCTCCTGTTCTCTAAGATTCTATCCTGACACACGGAAGAAGGATCTCAACCCTAGTCCGGGAGTGGAGGAGAGTCTTAAATACACCCTAGTCACAGCCGTAATTGCCTGAAACAGAACTGTCCTACAGCAGTGACGGCAGAGGTGGAACGGCTCCCATGGCTTGGATAAGTCTTCTTGCAAGTCTGAGCTGCTGGGGCTTGGTCCTTGGCCCAGGAAGCTGCTGGGAGGTGGTAGGACTGTAGAGGTGGGACCTTTCGGGAAGAAGTTAGATTTTTGGGGTCATGTCCTTGAAGGGGATTATGGTGCCTCTTCCTAATGTCAATGTAGCCTGCCTCTGCCCCCACACTCCTGCCGTGCTTTATTGGGTGGCCACAGACCCATAAAACAACAGGGCCAGGAATGGGCATGTGCCGTGAGCCCAAATCAATCTTTCTTCCTATCAAGTTGGTTAACTGATTGTAGCATAAAGATCACTAACTCGTAGCCAAGAGCTAAAGGAGGAGGGGCAAAATCATGGAAGGCCACGGTGCTCCGCTGTCCACTAGAATGTGCAGCTCTGCCCTGTGCTTCCACTTCTAAGACTGACCAGTATAACATCTTGACTCTGACCGTGAGCCTGTGGGAGACTGATAGGCCCTCACTGATAGGCTCTCTCTCACTGATAGGCTCTCACTGATAGGCTCTCACTGACGGGCTGTCACTGATGGGCTGTCACTGATGGGCTCTCTCTCACTGATAGGCTCTCACTGACGGGCTGTCATTGATGGGCTCTCTCATTGATAGGCTCTCTGAGCTCTTTTTCTATCACATTATCAGGCAGATGGTTTCTTTTTCTTTTTGTTTCTTTTTTTTTTTTTTTTTTTTTTTTTTTGTCTTTTTTTTGTCGTTTTTTTTAGACAGGGTTCCCTGTACCACCAGCGGTCCTGGAACTCACTCTGTAACCGGCGGCCTTGAACTCCAGAGCAACCTGCCTCTGCCTCCCAAGTGACTTAGGATTAAAGGTGAGGAACCATACGACCAGCCTGGCTAGCCATGGCGCACATCTTGGTAGCGTCGTACTTATACTAAATGCAGGTGAATTGATAGTTTTCTTTTTATAAAATTTTGTTTTTTCTTTATATATTTTTTTAGTGTTACAGATTAACTGTCCTGCTACATGTGGTTGGTGCACGCCTGTAGTGCAATACCACGGAAGTCAGAAGAGGGCTCTGATTATGTCTTAGTAGGCTTTTACTCGTGTTTTTCTTCCTCTGTTGTGCCTGTGCTTCACCACACCTCCAGCAAACATCATTGATCTCAATGGAGTCCGCTCTCTCTCTCTCTTCTCTCTCTCTCTCCTCTCCCTCTCTCTCTCTCATCTCGTCTCTCCATCTCAACCCCACCAGATGCACAATACCAGCTCACTTATCCCAATATGTGTCTTATACCCAATGTTTATAAGGACACAGGAAAGCAGACCCAAAGACCCAAGTCTGTTTCCCCCTGTACTTGTCCCCATTCTCCTTCCTGTTCTTTTTCAGTCTACTGAGGCAGATCTCCCCTTCTACAGTAGGGCCTCTCCCTCCTAGCCTAAGACTATAGTCTCATGGTGTAGCCACCAAGGTGGACTGACATCCTCTTTTACATTTAGAAGCACCGCAGTAATCTAAATTCCACAAGTTCAGCAGACTTTCAAGTATGAATTTGGTTGTAACTTTAGACTGTCAAGGGTAAGATCAACCAATCTGTCATCTCAAATGCATTATTTTATCCCTTTTCCTTCTGCAGCCTCCATGCCTTCTACCAATGATGACCCTAATTAACCATACACAGCTATACATCACAGACACAAACCAGATGCACACTACTTGTTACTTCAGGTAAGAAAAAGTAGCAGCACCAAGATTCAGATTAACAGACTGTCAGTTTCCTAACAAACCAAAAAGAAATGAGGACTGAATCCTTTCCAGAAGATCTATAATCATGATAGAGGGAAAAAATATGGGGGTGGTCAGGTCACTCTATTGCTGTTTGTCTCAACTCCTGAGGATTCAGAATATTTTATCATTTGTGGAAAAGGTTCTCAAATGCTTTCACACAGTGTTAGCATTAAAAAACATGAATTTTATACACATACGTATAAAACGTATGTGTAGACGTTTTTATAACTAGATCTCAAATTATTACCTTTTTAAATTCTGTGCCCTAACCAAATCTATGAAACCCCAGTCAAATGTAAGCATATCTCCAGTTGCATCCCAGTTCTTTACATATTGTAAAGCCTCTTACCTGTTGATGAATGAAATCAAAGACTCAAATGCAAATGCCATGGAGAAGCGCCAACATCAGTGGCCAGTTTTACCTGTTCCTTCAGTTTCTAGGAATATAAGAATAAGCCTCTTAATCACCGGCGATTTCATGAGCATTTTTTCCTCATCATTATGTGCAGAATATACAGCATTGTGGGAAGATTTATAAGACAGATTTGAATCTCAGCTGCGGATTGAATCTCAGCATGCATCATTGCTTATCCCTAAATGGAGATGTGTTTTATGTGGTCCTTTCATGGGATCACAGGACTCACCCAGCCTAGCAACTGTGTACCTAAAAGCATCACTGGGGGAGCTGGGCAGAAGCCACAGCAATAGGACCGTGCCTCAAGAAAGGGGTCTGCTGGGGACCCCTAGGCTCGGGCCCATAAATATGACTGATAGCAAACATAGTACATGAAAAGAGAGATTTGGGGCAGAGAAGAAGGAATCTCGGTGACTCCACTGATCCCTAAGCCCTCGTGCTTCCCTGAGTGTGAGTTCACCAAGTCAAAGACAAAGAAGACTGGAGCCTTTCCCTGTAACTCTGCCCCGTCCATGCCCTTACCTCCCCTCTCTCCCACTCCCCTTCTCCCCTTCCTCCACTCTCCTCTCCCTTCCTCCCCTTCCTCTGCATTCCAGAATGAGACGATTTTATACACAGACGTAAAAGAATCCACAAGATGTAGCTTGAAGTTGGCTCAGGGTCTCAGTGACCTCTCCCTTCCTTCCTGAACCCAGCCAAGCTGGCCTCCTCCTCAGAGCCTGGGGAACAAACAGCCTAATAAGGCTCCATGGACAGCAGTTCCTACTATAAGACCAAAGGAGTCCTCACTGGAGGTGGGAAGGAGGTGGGAGACCTTTGACATGGAAATCTTCCAACCCTGTCCGAATGGCGAGAATATAGCTTTCAAAATTGGAAAATGTTTTTTAAAACATTAGAGTTCAGGGGTTTTCTTCCAGAGAAAGCCAACTCTAATCAACTAAAGCAACCTTTGCTGTTTGCTCTTTCACTTGGTCTTTGCTGTTTCTCTTTTTTTTTTTTTAATTTTTTTTTAATTGTATTTATTTCTGTATGTGTATAATGTAGTGGTCCTGCATGCAGATCTGTGCACCCGTGTAGTGCAATGCCGCGGAGTCAGAAGAAGTTTCGGATTCCCGTCCCCTGGAACTGGAGTTTCTCCCTGGAAGTGGGAGTTTCAGACGGTTCTCGCGGCCCGCCATGGGGTGCGGGGGGATCGAACCTGGTCCTCTGTAAGAGTGGTCGGCGCTCTTACTGCTAGGCCATCTCTCAGCCCCGGTCTTGCTGTTCTTAAGGACTATTCTACTGGCCAATAAGGAAGCTGAAATCAGAGCAGCATTCTTTTGGTATACCTTGTTTTGTTGTTTTTTTATTTCTGTAGTTGAATGAATGTACTGTCTGGCATGCAGGTTTGTGCACCTAGTTGGTGGCAATGCCACGGAGTCAGAAGAGGGTGTCGATTTCCCCTGGAACTGGAAGTTCTCCTGGAATTGGAGTTACAGACGGTTCTCGGGCCACAAGGTTGGGTACTGGGGATCGAAACCCAGATCCTCTGTAATAGCAGTCGGGGCGCTCTTAACCCCTGGCCCATGCTCCAGCCCCTTTTGGTATCTTTTTAATTGAAGTTTTGTGTATTTCAGACAGGACATTTTTAGCCATCCTTTCCTCCCTCCATACGCCCACACACACTGGAATGTCAATGCATTCTGTCATTTGGTAAATTAATGCCTATGTATGGTCCAAGAGCGCAGAGGAGCCAGTGGTCCCCCAGACAAATCCTTCGTGCAAGTTCAATCACTGGGAGTCTAGTCAAGTGTAATGCGTAGAAAAGAGTCTTCGTGTATCTTTGAAAACAAGCACAATTTAAAGGTAAGATCAAGAAAAGCATCTTATAGTCCTGAAGGACAGACTATCTGATAGAAGGCGAAACACAGAGCAGAGCTAACTATGCCAGTCACGAGAAACAGGAGAGGAAACGAGAGAACAAAGGAAAGAAGCAGAGGAAAAAGCGATGAATGCCAATAGCCCTGGAGTAGAGCGGGAAAAAAAAAGGTTCCGAGAAAAGAGCAAAAGAGCAAGATCTTATGGAAAGATGCTTACTCTGTCACTAGAAGTCCATGAGCAGAAAACTAAAAAAATCCTAGATAGCAACAAGATCACTCAAAAAGAAGAGACACAGTAACTGAGCTCAGCATGCAGAATGATGGAGAGAGAACGGGAGAGGCTCAAGGAGATTACCAGGCCCGAGAGAGCACAAGCAAGTAATCAGCAGCTGAGCTGTCAAAATAAGGATAAATGTGCCTTCAACTAAAAGGCAAATTGGAGTGGAAGAGGAGCCCATGAAAGGAAAGTGGAAAGCAAATAAGCCAACAAAAATAGAGTAAAAGAGAGAAGAGATCACAAGGAAAGAGAAAGTAAAGATAAAAAAAAAAAGGGGAGGGAAAAAAGGGGGAAAAGAGGGGGGNTTTTTTTTTTTTGGTCTTTTCGAGACAGGGTTTCCCTGTAGCCCCAGCTGTCCTGGAACTCACTCTGTAGACCAGGCTGGCCTTGAACTCACAGAGCACCTGCCTCTGCCTCCCAAGTGCTAGGATTAAAGGTGAGCACCATCACGCCTGGCTATCCAGTGGCGCAATCGGTTAGCGTCGTACTTATACTACAATGCAGGTGAAGTAGATGGTTTCTTTTTTAAAATTTTTTTTATTTATTATTTTTTTATGTGTATGAGTGTACTGTCTGCATGTAGGTTGGTGCACCCATGTAGTGCAATACCACGGAAGTCAGAAGAGGGCATCGGATGATTTCTTAGGAAGGCTTTTAATCTGTTCTTCCTCTGTTGCCCTGGGCTTCACCACACCTCCGCAAACATCATGGATCTCAAAATGGAGTCTCTCTCTCTCTCTCTCTCTCTCTCTCTCTCTCTCTCTCTCTCACACACACACACACCCCACTCAAGACTGCACAATACCAGCTCACTTATCCCAATATGTGTCTTATACCCAATGTTTATAAGGACACAGGAAAGCAGACCCAAAGACCCAAGTCTGTTTCCCCCTGTACTTGTCCCCATTCTCCTTCCTGTTCTTTTTCAGTCTACTGAGGCAGATCTCCCCTTCTACAGTAGGGCCTCTCCCTCCTAGCCTAAGACTATAGTCTCATGGTGTAGCCACCAAGGTGGACCGACATCCTCTTTTACATTTAGAAGCACCGCAGTAATCTAAATTCCACAAGTTCAGCAGACTTTCAAGTATGAATTTGGTTGTAACTTTAGACTGTCAAGGGTAAGATCAACCAATCTGTCATCTCAAATGCATTATTTTATCCCTTTTCCTTCTGCAGCCTCCATGCCTTCTACCAATGATGACCCTAATTAACCATACACAGCTATACATCAAAGACACAAACCAGATGCACACTACTTGTTACTTCAGGTAAGAAAAAGTAGCAGCACCAAGATTCAGATTAACAGACTGTCAGTTTCCTAACAAACCAAAAAGAAATGAGGACTGAATCCTTTCCAGAAGAACTATAATCATGATAGAGGGAAAAAATATGGGGGTGGTCAGGTCACTCTATTGCTGTTTGTCTCAAATCCTGAGGATTCAGAATATTTTATCATTTGTGGAAAAGGTTCTCAAATGCTTTCACACAGTGTTAGCATTAAAAAACATGAATTTTATACACATACGTATAAAACGTATGTGTAGACGTTTTTATAACTAGATCTCAAATTATTACCTTTTTAAATTCTGTGCCCTAACCAAATCTATGAAACCCCAGTCAAATGTAAGCATATCTCCAGTTGCATCCCAGTTACTTTACATATTGTAGCCTCTTACACTGTATGATGAATGAAATCAAAACTTCAATGCAAATGCCATGGAGAAGCGCCAACATCAGTGGCCAGTTTTACCTGTTCCTTCAGTTTCTAGGAATATAAGAATAAGCCTCTTAATCACCGGCGATTTCATGAGCATTTTTTCCTCATCATTATGTGCAGAATATACAGCATTGTGGGAAGATTTATAAGACAGATTTGAATCTCAGCTGCGGATTGAATCTCAGCATGCATCATTGCTTATCCCTAAATGGAGATGTGTTTTATGTGGTCCTTTCATGGGATCACAGGACTCACCCAGCCTAGCAACTGTGTACCTAAAAGCATCACTGGGGGAGCTGGGCAGAAGCCACAGCAATAGGACCGTGCCTCAAGAAAGGGGTCTGCTGGGGACCCCTAGGCTGGGGCCCATAAATATGACTGATAGCAAACATAGTACATGAAAAGAGAGATTTGGGGCAGAGAAGAAGGAATCTCGGTGACTCCACTGATCCCTAAGCCCTCGTGCTTCCCTGAGTGTGAGTTCACCAAGTCACAGACAAAGAAGACTGGGCCTTTCCTGGAACTCTCCCCTTCCTCCCCTTCCTCCCCTCTCCCCTTCCTCCCCTTCCTCCCCTCTCCCCTTCCTCCCCTTCCTCTGCATTCCAGAATGAGACGATTTTATACACAGACGTAAAAGAATCCACAAGATGTAGCTTGAAGTTGGCTCAGGGTCTCAGTGACCTCTCCCTTCCTTCCTGAACCCAGCCAAGCTGGCCTCCTCCTCAGAGCCTGGGGAACAAACAGCCTAATAAGGCTCCATGGACAGCAGTTCCTACTATAAGACCAAAGGAGTCCTCACTGGAGGTGGGAGGGTGGGGAGACCTTTGACAATTGATCTTCAACCACTGTTTCCCTAATGGGCTAGAATATATCTTTCAAATTGGAAAAATGTTTTTAAACATTAGAGTTCAGGGGTTTTCTTCCAGAGAAAGCCAACTCTAATCAACTAAAGCAACCTTTGCTGTTTGCTCTTTCACTTGGTCTTTGCTGTTTCTTTTTTTTTTTTAATTTTTTTTTAATTTTTATTTATTTCTGTATGTGTATGAATGTAGTGTCTGCATGCAGATCTGTGCACCCGTGTCGTGCAATGCCGCGGAGGTCAGAAGAGGGTTTCGGATTCCCCTGGAACTGGAGTTCTCCTGGAATTGGAGTTTCAGACGGTTCTCGGCCGCCATGTGGGTGCTGGGGATCGAACCTGGGTCCTCTGTAAGAGTGGTCGGCGCTCTTAACTGCTAGGCCATTTCTCCAGCCCCTCAATTGTTATCTTTAACTACAACCATCAAAATCAGACCATTTGAGGCTCTTAGGCTTCAACCAGACTGAAGGACATGATTCAATAGTATGATCTAACATATTTCCTACCCCAAATGATGTCACAAAGACAGAGAGAGAGAGAGAGACTGAGATTGAGATAGATTGAGCTGACTATATTTGAGATATAATAATTACTTCCTGAATAATAATTTCTTCATGCTAACCACATGATAATGAACATAGAAATTCTCAATTACCCATACTGGGATACTTAGAATAGGGAACTGGGTAACTGAGGAAAACATGAGTAATATAGAAGTCTTTTTTTTTT